>UELU01105012.1:5124-16857 GCA_900490025.1 Megastigmus dorsalis
CTTTATAATTCATATACGTATAAGAAACATTTTACAAACGTTTCTAAAACGTTTCCTGAGACACCAAAAGCGGACATTTCAAGGTTTCTAAAACGTTTCTGAAACGTTTCTTCCATTTTCAGAGAATCGTTGCTAAGTTTCCAAAGAAACGTTCCAGAAACGTTTCTCCAACGTTTCGTGCTATGTGGGTACTGTTAAGTAGCATATAGAAATTAATTTGCTGAAATCAATAATTATTATATTTTACATATATATATTTACATAATTACCAGTATTATACAAGATGTTAACTTTAACAATTATGTTTAGATCAAGCGATAATATTAATAATAATAGCAATAGTGAGTTTCGTTCTCAATAACTATTAAATAAATCTGTTACTTATATAAAACGTATTTACGTCTGATACTTGCTTATAATTGATTTATAATTGATCTAAAAATTCTGCACCTAAAAAATAATTTTTGTCTCCTGAATAAACGATTTAACGAGTTTATTGTACTGTTTCTGTATTCCGTAAATGCATTACGGGTAACGGGGCCCGGGCCCCGGGGGTATTGCGTTTTGAATTTCTCTTACTACGACCGCTGGCGGCGCTGGCATAGTTTCGCATATCCCCACTTCGTCGATGCACCCAGGTGAGCCTATACCTGTAATTGGGACCTTCAACCAACGAAGATAGAGTCTATATCTTCGTTGCTTCAACGGCTTCAACTGTCGCTTCCGGTAGTTCAGGTATAAGGTAGAAACAACGAATATAGACGCTATATTCGTTGGTAAAAATTAGCATAAAAGTTGGCCGGGCCAACTTAGCCCGTTAGTTTTCGTCTGGCAGTCATGTAAATTGGAACTATCGAAATTTTGTGGAGTGTGAAGTGTATTCTACCCTGAGTGACGTATTGAGAAAATTTTAACATTTTGGAGTAATTTTGTTTTTCACTTTTTCAATCAACTAGCGCTGGGGGATCCGAAAGTGGCTTCACGAAATCAACCGCTCTGGCCTTCTATGCGTAAAGAATATTTCTATATTCTCTGCTGATACTACTTATATTAACAACGAGTATATTCGTTGCTATTAACCAACGATCTATATTCGTTGATCAGTCATGGCAGACGCAGCGGCCAGGCAGCTGCAGTACGAGTACAAAGCGGTAATTAAGTGTTAATTAAGTACATTTTCTAGAGTATGATTTTTTAAGCATTGCTTTGTGTTCGTATACTTTACATGTGGGTGATGTGAGGAAGAAGTTTCTGTAACTGTACACTTTATGATGTTTGTACAAAGATATTACTTGATAAATTGCATGTCATTATCGAAAAAAACTTCATATTATTTTTTAATTACTTTTCAAAAAATATTTATAAAACGTCGTAGATTTTCGGCATCCTAACACTACAAGTAGCATGTTCCGGTGGCCAATATGATATATCCCTGCACAAGGACATACTTTTCTCGCTTATTCTTATACAATTTACGAAAAGTTTTTAACGAAATCTTGTTTTGTAAATCAAACACCTACTAGCACAATTAAAAATTTAATTGAAGTTAATGTATGTAGCAAAAATGTTTACAAATATAACATTGAAAATCTAACCTACAATGCACTGCTCTATCCTTGTTATTGTTTTGATAACCTCACTTTTGAATTAATAATCAACGAAATTCATGTATTAGTACACTACCACCCATTTTGACTTAAAAAATATCAAAATTAGTTGTATATCCTTAATAATATTGAAACCATCTTTCTTACCTGTTGGCTTAAAAATCACGCCAGAGCTACTAAAAATCATTATTCATTGAATGATTACACTTGATATAAACTAATATCAACGAAGATGACCCTCTATCTTCGTTGCGAATATTTCAGTCAATGGCTAGGTACTGGTCCCGGATCAGTCGAGGGACATTTACCTTAAATACTTTAACTAAATTTTATGTTATAACATATTTATTCTTTCATTTTGATAATGTTCACTCAAAATAGAAACAATTCATTTAATAATTATAAATAAATCTTTATTTTCAGAATTCAAATCTAGTATTGCAAGCTGATGTACGCTTGATAGAAAGACGTAGCAGAGATGAAGCTACAGGAGAAGTTATGTCCCTTGTGGGCAAACTCGATGGAACAAGAATGGGAGATCGAGCTCAAAAGTCCAAACCTGGAAAGGCGGAGGAAAGAAAAATTAAGTATGTATACTGTTCTTATAATTAAGAATTTTACTTATTCAAGTACGTTTTATTTTAAGTAGATAAATTTCAAGTTTTTGCATTTGTGGGAACAGAGGCAAAATTATTTTGGTATATAGTTAACCTTTAGTTGGCCAGGATTTGAGATTTATAAGCGCCCTTTAAAAATGACCAAAGTAGTATCTGTTATCATTTACCAACTATATTTAAAGTTCATATCACAGGGAAAGCGATATAATGACTTTCCAGCCTGGTAAGGTAAAGAAAAAATCATGTATTGTACAATTTTATCATATTCCCAAAACTCTATGAAAATGTGACCCTGGGGGTTGGGTTTTCGTGGTTGCTGATCACGAATCTGGTGTCAGATTTGATAAATTCACTTTAGAAGACCTTCAAGTCCCTGACCTCATCCACAAATACACCATTTTTTGGTACTCCCAAATCTTGGTGAGAACGTAAAAAATAAAGAAAAAACAAATATCTGACTCTAGATTCGTTATGAGCGATACCAAAAGCCCTCGGGATCTTGTTTCTAACAGGAAAATACTGATTTTTCTCCAGAGCCAATGTATTGGCTTTCCTGTCCTCTAGAGGTTAAGGTGAATCCATACAGGTATAATTAATGACATATGCAGTTTCATATTATTTTTATTAAATTTTCTTTATTTTAACATTATGCAAATAGAGCATCATTCTGGGAATGTTCTTAAGGCATATTTCATTAGTCTCTAAAATACAAACATCAAATCTGTCAATTTGTTCAATCTTAAGTATAAAAATTACTGCAATAGCCTTATATCTACAATGAATGATTCTTATTAATATATTATTAATATAAATTATTTATATTCTTATTCTAGACGACAGAAGCGTGATGAAGCACAATATGACTTTACTCACAGTAAAGGAGCAACAGTTCTTTCAGAGGGTGCAGATGAAATGATCGGTATTGTTTACAGACCTAAAACTCAAGAAACTCGACAAACTTATGAAGTTTTACTGAGTTTCATTCAAGAAGCTATTGGTGATCAAGCACGAGACATACTCTGTGGAGCTGCAGACGAAGTTTTAGCTGTTTTAAAAAATGATAGATTAAAAGAAAAAGAAAAGAAGAGAGAAACTGAGCAACTCCTTGGAAGCTTAGCAGATGAAAGATTTGCATTGCTTGTTAATTTGGGAAAGAAAATCATAGATTTTGGTAGCGATGAAAAAAGTGCTGCTGGTGAAGAAAATATTGATGAAACTTACGGAATTAATGTGCAATTCGAAGAAAGTAGCGAAGAAGATGATGAAGATGTTTATGGAGAAGTCAGAGAAAATGAAGATGAAGCAGATGAGGGTGATGAAGCTAATGATGATAGAGCCATTCATGCTGAAAATGTAAGTTGAATTTTATACCTGAATCTTTTCAAAAAACGCATTTTACTTTATATCTAAAACTTTTTTTATAGTGAATAAATGATACCTAATAAATACCTTGTCATCTCTTCCATTCTGAATCTCTAGTTTTCATTTCTTCTCTCAAATTTTGCCCTTCATCCAGTCTTTTAAACCTTGTTATCCAATTTCGCTCCTTTCCAGATCAGAAGACCCTTCTCTCGATAACCTCATTTTTCTCCTTATTTCTCTAATTCTGCTTCTATTTTTTCCAGCATTTCTTCTACTATCTTCTTTAAGCTCATCTTTCTTTCACCTTTCTTTGTTCTGTAAACCTTTCAACTGTTATTTTTTTACAAATAAAACTTGAATTTTATAGCTCAATCTTTTCAAAAACATTTTACTCTATGACTAAATACTTCATAGGTGTCAGTATGAATGTTTCTTAATTTTGATTGGACCGAAATTTCAGTGTGCCATTAGTCTCATCATAGAGTAAATGAATCATATTTTCTTACCTATTAATAATAATTTACTATATCTTTCATCTTATCTTTTACTTTATTTTGATAATTACAATTTTTTAATCTTAAAAATCGAATATAATTTTAAAAATAGAAAACTATTTGTTAAATTGTATTAGGCCAACTTATGCATATTAATTGGTTTCATATATTTGCATTTATAGTTGGGTAGAACGGAAGAAATGAAAAAAGAAAAGACTTTGCATCCAAGAGACATTGATGCATATTGGCTCCAAAGACAATTAAAAGCTATTTATAATGATGCAATGGTTTCACATGCCAAAGCAGGAGATGTTTTAGATGTACTCAAAAGTGCTGTTGATGACCGAGATTGCGAAAATCAACTTGTGCTACTACTTGGTTACGACTGTTTTGATTTTATTAAACAACTAAAAAAATATAGACAAATGAGTACGTTAAACTTTTTCATATTTATAATAAGGACACTCTTCTAATCATTTATACATATATATTATAAATCATCAAAAATTTATTAGATTTTCTTTGACTTTGAAATTAATAATTTTATTTTATTTATTGTCATGCATGAACCAGGTATAATTAACAGTACCATAGATCAATAAAAAAAGTAAATATACTTTGATAATGGTATTTTATGAGTTCCATCAATTAAATATTTATTCTGAAGTTAAAGTTTCAAATTCTTTATGCAATTTCCATTTCTGAGGAATAACTTTCACTAATCAAGTGACTAATACTTTTTCTTTGTCGCAGTTGCATACTGCACAATGCTAGCATCATCACAATCAGAAACCGAACGTCAAAAAATTCGCAAAAAGATGTCTGAAGATACAGCTCTTGCAAAAATTCTTCATCAACTTGAAACTGGTAAAGGTGAAGATGAAAGCGATGAAACAATGGAAGCTAGAGCACAGCGGAAAAGGAGGGAAGAAAATGAAGATACAGGAGGACCTGGAGGACTTGTTCAGGGAACAAGAAATGTCATCGATTTAGACGACATTGCATTTACACAAGGAAGTCATTTCATGCCAAATAAACGCTGTCATTTACCTGATGGTAGTTTTAGAAAACAACGTAAAGGGTAAGTAATAGCGATTCTATGTAATTTAAGTTTATTAATAAGAAATCAGCTAATATAGAAACACTTGTTAACAATGAATAATAATTCAATACTTAATTTTAGATATGAAGAAGTTCATGTTCCAGCGCTAAAACCAAAGCCGTTTGCTGAGAACGAGAAACTTGTTTCAATAAATGACTTACCCAAATTTGTACAGCCAGCCTTCGAGGGCTTCAAAACTCTAAATAGGATTCAAAGTCGTCTGCAAAAATGCGCTCTAGATGAGGACGAAAACCTTTTGCTTTGCGCTCCTACGGGAGCTGGTAAAACAAATGTAGCACTGCTCTGTATCATGCGAGAGATTGGAAAATACATAAATGCCGATGGTACCATAAACGTTGAGGACTTCAAGATCATTTACATTGCACCAATGCGTTCGCTCGTACAAGAGATGGTGGGTAATTTTGGAAAACGGCTTGCCTCCTACAATCTGACGGTATCTGAGTTGACGGGTGATCATCAACTAACTAGAGAACAGATTTCTGCTTCACAGGTTTGTCTATTATGTTTCTTTATATACTATTTATTCTAGAAATATCAATTTCAGTTTATCAATGAGTTAGTATACAATAGCGTTGAGATTTATTAGTTGGATGCTGTATTGGAATTACTATAGATTAATAACATTTTTCATTATTTTCCTTTAAATTCTTAAATTTGACTTAAAAAATTTTTTGATGAATTTAATAAAATTTAGAACTTTGTGTGATAAATTAGAAAAAATTTTTAATAAATGGATAAAAAATAATAATTGAATTATTTTAAATTTTAATAGATAATTGTCTGCACACCGGAAAAATGGGACATTATTACTCGAAAAGGAGGAGAGAAGACGTTTACCTCTCTCGTGAGATTGATAATCATTGATGAGATTCATTTACTTCACGATGAGAGAGGACCAATTCTGGAAGCTATAGTCGCGAGGACGTTGAGAAACATTGAGACTACACAGGAGGATGTTCGATTAGTGGGTTTGTCTGCGACACTGCCAAATTACCAAGATGTTGCGACTTTTTTACGAATTAAGCACGAAAGTGGCTTATTTTATTTCGACAACAGCTTCAGGTATATAAATTTAAACTCTTTGAATATGATTATAGTATTTGTGAACTATATAGATCCCTTATTGTAACTATTAATTCTAATTTTAATTTTTATATATTTAGGCCTGTGGCATTAGAACAGCAGTACATTGGTGTAACAGAAAAGAAGGCGATCAAAAGATTCCAGGTGATGAACGAAGTGGTGTACGAGAAAACGATGGAGCACGCCGGCAAAAATCAAGTTCTTATTTTCGTGCATTCGAGAAAAGAGACTGGCAAAACAGCTCGCGCCATAAGGGATATGTGCCTCGAGAAAGATACTTTAGGCCAGTTTTTGAGAGAAGGTTCAGCATCAATGGAGGTGCTGAGAACTGAAGCGGAACAGGTAAAAAATTTGGAATTAAAAGACCTCCTCCCGTATGGGTTCGCTATCCATCACGCAGGCATGACCAGAGTCGATCGTACTCTAGTCGAAGATCTATTTGCGGATAGACATATACAGGTCCTAGTTTCTACAGCTACATTGGCCTGGGGTGTAAATTTACCGGCACACACCGTTATAATCAAAGGAACACAGATTTATAATCCAGTCAAGGGACGCTGGGTGGAATTAGGAGCTCTGGATGTGCTCCAAATGTTGGGTCGAGCTGGACGTCCTCAATACGATACCAAAGGAGAAGGTGAGTTAACATTTTTCTGTGAAGTATTTTTTTGTTGAATATTATAATGGTAGACTGGAAAAAGAAAAATAATAATGTACTTATAAGGGTACACTATAAATTTAATATTTATATTTGTTTTCTCAAGGTATTCTGATAACAAATCACAGTGAGCTTCAGTATTATTTGTCGTTGCTGAACCAGCAACTACCCATCGAGTCTCAACTCGTAAATAAGATGCCAGAAATGATAAATGCGGAAGTCGTTTTGGGAACGATTCAAAATATTCGAGAAGCAGTCACGTGGCTCGGCTACACTTATCTGTACATTCGAATGTTGCGTTGTCCTAATCTGTATGGTATCGGTCAAGAGAAGCAACGGGAGGATCCTTTGTTGGAATCGCATCGTGCCGATCTCGTGCATTCAGCCGCAATGGCGCTCGATCGTAGCGGTCTTATAAAATATGACCGTAAATCTGGCAATTTCCAAGCCACGGAATTGGGAAGGATTGCGTCTCATTATTACTGCACGCATGAAACAATATCGACGTATAACCAATTATTAAAAAGAACGATCAGCGAGATAGAGCTGTTTCGAGTATTTTCACTGTCAAGCGAATTCAAATACATCAATGTCAGAGATGAGGAGAAGCTCGAGCTTCACAAATTAATGGAGCGTGTGCCCATACCAATTAAAGAGAATATTGAAGAGCCGAGTGCAAAAGTAAACGTACTTCTTCAAGCTTACATATCTCAGGTAAATTCTATCGTATTTGTATAAACTCTTTCAGGCTTTATTAAAATTAATCAAAAATGTGGACTTACTCAAGATCATAAAATTTAAATTTTAAACTAATTAAAATCCAAAAAATTATATTTATAAGATTTTTTATGCATTTATTACAGCTAAAACTTGAAGGATTTGCTCTGATGTCTGACATGTTATACGTTACTCAATCAGCTTCTCGATTAATGCGCGCTATTTACGAAATTGTGCTATTCCGAGGTTGGTCTCAGTTAGCTGATAAGTCTCTCTCACTATGTAAAATGATTGACCGCCGCATGTGGCAGTCAATGTCGCCACTGCGACAGTTCCGAAAGATGCCTGAAGAAATCATCAAAAAAATCGAGAAAAAAAGCATTCCATGGGAGAGACTCTATGATCTTGGACCCAACGAAATAGGAGAACTTATACGCGTACCCAAATTGGGTAAAACCATACATAAGTATATCCATCAGTTCCCAAAACTCGAATTATCAACGCATATTCAGCCTATTACGAGATCTACACTAAGAGTCGAGTTGACAATCACGCCAGATTTTATTTGGGACGATAAAGTGCACGGTGCATCCGAGGCTTTTTGGATCTTGGTGGAGGATGTTGATTCTGAGGTCATTTTGCATCACGAATTTTTTTTGCTCAAGGTAATATTATAACAGATTCCGTTACCTATTTTTTTTTCTTTCATTCTTTGATAATTTGTACATTTCCTAAATGATTTATTAAAAAAAAAATTAAAAAAAGAGTAAAATGCTTTAATCAAATCTTATTTTTAGGCAAAATATTCAAGTGACGATCATCTTATCAAATTTTACGTGCCGATTTTCGAACCTTTGCCGCCGCATTACTTCTTACGAGTAGTATCAGATAGATGGATCGGATCGGAGACGGAGTTGCCCGTTAGTTTTAAGCATCTTATTCTACCAGAGAAAAATTTACCGCCTACAGAATTATTGGACCTACAACCACTTCCCATCACTGCCCTTCGTAATTCATTATTCGAAAGTTTGTACACAGAAAATTTCCCACAATTCAATCCAATTCAAACTCAGGTAATCAGCGTGAAAATTCTAATTTTAAAAACGATTGAAATAATTTTTGATCAGTTTAGATTAACTATAACTTTTTTATGCTTATTGTCTAGGTATTTAATGCTGTCTACAATTCAGACGACAATGTATTCGTGGGAGCCCCAAGCGGCTCTGGCAAAACTACCATCGCCGAATTTGCAGTTCTCCGCCTTCTTTCCCAAAACCCTGAAGGTCGTTGTGTATACATGGTGAGTAAGGAAGCGCTCGCCGAACTCGTTTACATAGACTGGATATATAAGTTTGGCAAAAGCCTCGGCAGTAAGGTTGTCCTACTGTCAGGTGAGACCGGAACTGATCTTAAGCTCCTAGCAAAAGGACAAATCATAATAACTACCGCCGACAAATGGGATGTGCTATCGCGTAGATGGAAACAGCGGAAGAACGTGCAGAACATTCAACTTTTTATCGTTGACGAGCTGCAGCTCATTGGAGGAGAGGAGGGACCAGTTCTAGAGGTTGCTTGCTCCAGAGCGCGGTAAGATTATCAAAATTTATTAAAGTTTAATTTGAAAATAAATTTTCAGTCGTTTCACTATTGAGTAAGTATATTTCTCAAACTGAAATGTTATTTTTATATAGGTACATTTCTTCACAATTGGATAAACCGACCAGAATAGTGGCACTATCCAGTTCGCTTGCCGATGCCAAAGATATAGCCCAATGGTTGGGTGCACCGGCAGCTGGCACTTTTAATTTCCACCCATCGGTACGTCCGGTGCCTTTAGAGTTGCACGTCCAAGGCGTCAATATAACGCATAACGCGTCACGACTGGCTGCAATGTCCAAGCCGGTCTACAATGCAATTCTCAGACATGCGCTCAAGAAACCGATTATAATCTTCGTGCCAACTCGTAAACAAGCCAGATTAACAGCTTTTGAAATACTTACGTTCGCAGCTTCGGAAGGTAAACCCACGCAGTTTTTCCATGCTGAAGAGGACGACATCAAGCCTTTCTTGGATCGCATGCACGACAAGAGCCTCAAAGAAACATTGTCTCAAGGTGTTGCGTATTTACACGAAGGCTTATCCACAAATGATAGGCGACTGGTCGAGCAGCTGTTTGACAGTAGAGCCATACAAATTGCAGTTTGCACTCGGGATCTGTGCTGGAGTATCTCCATTTATTCCTACCTAGTAGTTATCATGGACACGCAGTGCTTCAACGGCAAAACGCATGCTTACGAGGATTACCCCATTACCGACGTGCTGCAAATGGTTTCGCGTGCCAATCGGCCTCAGGACGACGACGATGCCAAATGCGTGTTACTTTGTCAGAGCTCAAAAAAAGATTTCTTCAAAAAGTTTTTGAGCGAGCCATTACCCGTGGAGAGTCATCTTGACCACAGGTTACATGATCACTTTAATGCCGAAATAGTTACAAAGACTATTGAAAACAAGCAGGACGCTGTAGATTATCTCACCTGGACGTTCCTGTATAGAAGATTGACCCAGAATCCGAACTATTATGGATTGCAAGGTGTGACTCACAGACATCTGTCCGATCACTTATCTGAGCTGGTTGAGAGTACATTAAGCGATTTGGAACAAGCGAAGTGCGTCACTGTGGAAGATGAGATGGATGTTACGCCGTTGAATCTGGGAATGATAGCCGCTTACTACTATATAAACTACGCCACGGTTGAAATGTTTGATGGTTCGCTGAATGCGAAGACGAAGATTCGTGGCCTTCTCGAAATTATTTCAGCTGCAGCTGAGTACGAGTCGATTCCAGTAAGGCAGCGAGAAGAAAATCTACTTAGACGTTTGGCTGCTAGACTACCACATGCTCCACAGGCTCCGAGGATGGCCGATCCACACGTGAAAGCACAACTGCTTTTACAAGCTCATTTGTCTAGGATACAATTAGGACCGGAGCTACAAAAGGATACGGAATTAGTGCTCAGCAAGAGTATCAGGCTGATACAGGCATGCGTCGATGTGCTGAGTTCATCAGGTACATATCGTAATAATAATCTTATAATAGTACAATATACATTTTGGTTTTTATCAAATTATATCATCGGTAATTCTCGATCTTTCCATGGCATCTATTGAACTAATAGCGTATGCATGAAAAAGGAAAAAGATTTAAAAAAATAAGACGTAACATTGACATAAATATTCCTGGGACATAGAAATATGTACCATAGGGTCATCTCTTATTTCTGTCTATTTCCTTTTTTGTGCAAAAGCTATAACGAAGAAAATAATCAAATACTCTTTTGAGATAACATGGAAATCTTTGGTTTTAGGTTGGCTAGCACCTGCGGTAGCAGCTATGGAATTAGCGCAGATGGTCACGCAAGCTATGTGGTCCAAGGATTCGTATCTCAAACAACTTCCTCACTTCACCACCGACATCATGAAGCGTTGCACCGACAAGGGAGTAGAAACTGTCTTTGACATCATGGAACTTGAGGATGATGTACGCAATCGCTTGCTGCAACTCAGCGAGCAGCAAATGGCTGACGTAGCGAAATTCTGTAATCGCTACCCCAACATCGAGATGGCTTACGATGTTCAGGATAAGGATAAAATAAGGCACGGTGACACCGTTAATGTCGCGGTTCTGTTGGATCGAGAAGATGAGGTAACAGGACCTGTCGTTGCTCCTCTCTTCCCACAGAAAAGAGAGGAGGGATGGTGGGTCGTTATCGGCGATCCTAAGGCAAATCAACTCCTGTCCATCAAGAGGTTGACACTACAACAGAAAGCTAATGTAAAACTGGACTTTTTAGCACCTGCTCCCGGACTGCATAATTACACTCTGTACTTCATGAGTGATGCTTATTTAGGATGTGATCAAGAGTATAAGTTCTCCATTAGTGTGGGAGAATATGTATCAGATGCAAGTTCTGGCTCCGAATCGGAGTAAAAATGTCAGCGATAAAATATTTTACCAGCTGAGTAGTGTATAGTGAAATAACTTGAACTGTTTTTCTACGATTTTTAATATAAT
>UELU01105013.1:0-12225 GCA_900490025.1 Megastigmus dorsalis
TCCGCCCAACTGCCGAGGCACGAAGAATTAGAAAGGAAGTGAAGAAGAAGAGGAGAGAGAAAGAGAAGAGGAGAAAGCACATATATAGTTGTAAACAAAACACTCATCAAAACATTACTTCCTCCTTTCTACTTCTTCGTGCCTCGGCAGTTGGGCGGATTTTCTTCCCATCGGCCGAGGCCCAGCACCTCGGCGCTGCATTGAAGAACATAGCCTCCTCTGTTGACACTAAATGTCTCGACTGACAATTGAAGAAATAGGTGTCCATGGTTACTGACATAAATCCTTTCCAAATTTCTCTCCGTGTACATACGCACACAGACATAGGCCCCATGCACGCTAATGGAATAAGGCATAAGGAATAAGAAACAACATTGGTAGTATATCTATACATGCGTGGAATAAGGAGGAATAAAGCTCTTATTCCTCCTTATTCCGCGTATATATAGATATACTACCAATGTTATTTCTTATTCCTTCTGCCTTATTCCTTTAGCGTGCATGGGGCCATACCGAGAACGAGAGAAGTGAGAGCACAGAGCTGTCACGTTGTGACAGGCCGCGGCATCTCGTGGTTTGGGTTGCCGTCGGACGTGCTCGGTACGTCCCGAGGGGAGTACTCGTAGTGCAGTATTCACCCGAAATACCCTGTTACAGATGATAATATAGATGTGACACTCGTTGCAAGTCTGTTCTGTTTGCTAAAATGTGTCTCATTTATTTTATAGAATCTGAAAACGTTTATGTTTTATAAAGACATTATTTTCACTTGCTTAAGGAGATGAATCAACCATAGTCCCATTGACAATGAGTAAAGATGTTTTCTCTTTGAAACAATAGTTCATGAATTTTTCCTATAATAATGTTCCGATCATTTAAAAAAAGTTAAAGCTTTGCTCAATATAATAATAACTTATGGCTACTTGAAATATTTCAATTGAATTTGTAAGTAATGGATCGTTGTATCCTATTTTAGCTTCAATAAGTGGATAAAAAAAGAAATTTAGGACGTTAATATATCATAAAACAAAAGAAAATCATGAAATGAAAAATAATATTTTTAAGGGGACATACTTACGGGAAAAAAATGAGAGGTGAAATATCTAAATCGGTCTATCCAGTCCTGAGATATATTGGTACACACACATACACTCATATACATAAGCGAAAAATAATTTCTTATTTTTTTTGTAAAAATCGTTAACAAATGTTCTTTCATTAAAAAAAAAATTTCATTATTACAAAGCTTCCACTATAAGGACGCAAAATGAGCGATCTAAGTGCTATATTAGCCGACTTATACCTTTTTTTTGAGTGTGCCAATTTGAAGTATACTATTTTCAGTTTTAAACTTAAAGCGTTCGCTGTTACGAGTTGCCGCTACAAAGTTCAGTTTCATATTAAGTATTCATGTTATTATATATTACTTATTGACAGAGTGTTGACACAATGTTTTAAATATTAAAGACTAGCACCCCCCGTCGCGGCTTCGCCCGCACTATAACGCATAGATGTAATATAATAATTGTTTTATAATGTTTTGCTTTTTTAATTAAAGATTTATAAAATTTCTGAGTATATGACATTATTTGTTACGTCTTTATTTTCTGGTAATAAAATAAACTGATTTTCAGAGTTACCAGTCCTTGAGAGTCCCACATATAATTGACCATGGGAAAAACAATCTGATCGTAAATCAATTCCTACGTATTTAAGCGTTTGACCCTGTGACTTGTTAATTGTAATAGTTTTTTCATAAAAAAATCAAAAAGTTGTTGCTATTCAGTTTCGCAGTAAAGTGGCTGGCGTTTACGCTACAGATGGTTTAAAGATACATAAATATGATGAAACGTTTGCAAAATTTCTGCGCTTCACGTATATGTACTTGGTTTTAATATTTATTATAATTATTAGCAATAATAATAAACAAAACCCTCTTACCCCCGACCCAATGTTGTTCGCCTGCGGCGCCCACCTGTATACTAAAGAAATAATCATTAGAAAATATTTCAAATTATTTTATTTCTTTATTTTGCTTATTTAGTAGTAGTAACTGTTTTTAAATGTAAGTCGTATAAATAAAATAATCCCTAGATCTCTTGCGCAGGCGCGTACATTCGCTTATGCATCTTAGTGCTCATACTCTGTTAACAAAATTATTTCTTTATTGCTAATAGTTATAATAAATGCCAAAACCCAGTATATATATGTGAACCGCAAAATTTTGCACACGTTTCATCATATTTATGTATCTTTAAACCATCTCTAGCGCAAACGCAAGCCACTTTACTGCGAAATTGAATAGCTGCATTGTTCGATTTTTTTCTGAAAAAACGAAAAACTGCGCGGACAAATTAAATAGTTTTGCAAACGCTACTAACAAAATGCAGTTTTTTTCTGTATTTTTTTATCGGGATTAATTAATGTTGGCCGCTGATTCCTGTAGTCAAATTGTAGTCTTTTGAATTGGAAGGGGTAACTCTGTTTGGATCAACGATGTGCGAGCAATTAGTGCTATTTCACTATTTGGAGGGCCTGCGAGAATAGTAGTTTCTATAATATTATTTCGCATTATTTTGATTTTTAACCTGGTACCATTCCATAAATTAAGGGGATTAAGATTTCTTAATAGAATAATAAGAGTTCCTATTATTTACAAAAACGAAACCGTCAGTAACAAAACTCGATAAGGAAGATTCAATACATCGAGTAGACAAAATTTTACTCAAAAGCGGTTTGCTCCATACCGGGTTTTACGCTCCTACTTATACCCTTGGCGACAATTGTTTAGGTACGTGTTCGCTATGTAGGGACAACTGGACAAGACGCCACACGGCGGAGTGGGGGTAGCGATAGCGAGCGGGCGAGCGAGCGCAAACGACTCAGTCGACAGACTCTCGCTGACTCTTGTACAGTACGCACGGAATAAACTGTAATTATTGTTTTAGTTGCTGCCTCATTCTTTCAACCATCTCCTCGCCCCTCGAGAGTAGAGCTCGAGCCAACTTCCAACCTCCAATCTCTACAGCTACCAGCTGTTCGTCGCCGCCTGGTGGCAGACGCGCGACTCTGCTGTCCTACACGGCGGCGCGCGACTGCGCGAGTACTCCACCGGCCGACCGGGACACGCTGTTGTGCCCCTATATTACTACGCTACGCATATGTAAAGTAGTCCATGATTTATTATTTTAATAATTTATGATATATTTTAATACAAAACCTAGCCTATGTTACTCCATGATGCCAAAAATATATCTTATCAAAATTTTGTTGTAATCGGTGAAGTAGTTTTTGAGATTTTGTGACGGTACAAACAAACGCTGTCTCTTTATTATATTAGTATAAGATTTACATTTGATTTCATAAATTGTCCAAGCCTTCTCGATCACTTATTAATATATAAAATGGTCTATTTAAGTATCTCTATTTCCTATGCTGTTATACATTACGAGTACTGTGTTTCCTTCATTCGCCGTTTGTGGCCGGTGCAGCATGTCGGCTATCATGCACCTTGCCAATATTACTAGCCCATCATGACTCATGAGGGCTATTTCATCACAAGGCGGCGCTTCTGCGCCATATGGGGAAGATGCACCAAAATTAGGCACACAACATTTGTTAAGTTCGTATGGAAGGTATAGGAGGTGGAGCTCACGGGCGAATAATCGACACCAGGTTTAATACTTCTCAGACTAGACCTTTATTCAATAAAACTTTAGAAGAAAACTATAAGCTCGGCTAGTGCCGAGCACATGCGGCAGCGTCAGCGTTGGGGATCGTGGATTTCACAACTGCACCACTTAGACAACTTCAGAGTGTACAATATAAAAGTATATATCTATATATATGAAAGTATACGGAAAGGTTAGGTTATGCAGTTGGTGATCCTCAAATTGAATTTCATATATATAGATATATACTTTTATATTGTACACTCTGAAGTTGCCTAAGTGGTGCAGTTGTGAAATCCTCGATCCCCAACGCTGTTCACTAGTTCACTTTTGCATCATGCACAGCGTTGGGGATCGAGGATTTCGCAACTACACCACTTAGACAACTTCAGAGTGTACAATATAAAAGTATATATCTATATATATGAAAGTATACGGAAAGGTTAGGTTATGCAGTTGGTGATCCTCAAATTGAATTTCATATATATAGATATATACTTTTATATTGTACACTCTGAAGTTGTCTAAGTGGTGCAGTTGTGAAATCCTCGATCCCCAACGCTGAGCTAGAGCAGGAAGGAAGAATTCGCTGCTGCTCCGTTCCAATTCGCCACAGGTGAGGGGCGCGCGGTGGCGGGCAGTCTGCGCCGACTCAATAAACCTCGCGCGGGCTTAGCCTCTGCTTGCGCCGAGAGCTCGGTTCGTGTGCGCATCTCGGTGTTGCCACACATTCACCTTTTATTTTCAATTCAAAACTTTAATTGCTTTTTACACTTATGTCTTTTCTGCAGTTCTGCTACAGGCTACAGGTTATGTTTACATCACATCAATAATACATGTAAAATATTTTTATGCATCTTAGTACATGATAATAAAGTCTTAATCAAATTAAAATTAATTAAACTATTAAATTATTAAAATACAAATTAACTTTTTAAATTTTATTTCATTAATTTTTATTTTGTCACCAGATATTGGTAAAATATTATTGAAGTTTGTCTGATAGTGCCGGGGCAGGTTCTTGTTTATCGAATGAGATATTACCTCGGATATTACCATACGAGTTCGCTGATTACATTTCTGCAACTACATTTGGCATATTATAATTTTTACAGCGCAATTCTTCTGGTATACATTACCAAAAATTTTACAGAAAGAACTTGTATTCATGTATAACCTTTATTGTTTCCTGATTCTCACATAAGAATACAAAATTTCATAATTATTATTATTTTTACAGGAAAAGTTAATAAATGATTATGCTTTCTTTCATTCTTTGAATATACTCTTTTAACGTTCATTTTTTGTACCACTACGTGACTTTGCATCTGTGACGATGAATATAAGATGTAAAATAATTTTTAAAATGCCCAACACCTGCTAACGTCCTATACGTAGAAAAATTGAAGTCACGTTGTAGTAATGCTTAATTTTTATGGGTCTAATTATACTTACTCTTCCATCAAAATGTCCCAAAACTTTCATAGATATAATTAAAAAAATATAAAAGAAAAAGAGCACAATCATGTTAATGAAAATATCTGATGTTATTTCTAACGATAAAAATTTAGTTCATTTCTTAAAGAATTTAGCACTGGATAAGATTTCGCAAGGTTTTGCAAAATTGTTTCGCAATTTAAAAGAAAATCATTTGAAATTCTCTTTATATTTTTATGATATAATACGTATAGGACTTAAGTTTAAAATTAAATTCAAAATTTTGATTCGAGAATATCTTTAATTTCTACATTTTAATTAGAACATTTATACAAATACATTCATGCTAGCAATTTATTAATGCAATATATCAAATATATAGATTTTGTAAAATATTTTGATTGACTTATTAAAATGGATTAAAAAGAATTATAGCGAGGGCCTTTTGATAATATTTTCTTCTATTGTACCTACTGCAAAAAAGTAGAAACTTGTATCAGTATTAATATTTTTTTATAATCCACGATTACTTACATAAAAAATGTTTAATTTTAAAATTTAACTGTAACAGAATGTAAATATATAAGTAAATATATGCTTCGATGCTTGCATCCTTTGAATTGAATATTCAAGAGAAGTCCATATTTAATATTGTGCTGTAGCTACAAACGGATTTGACTAGAGGTTTCAAAGAATGCGTTTGTATAATCTTATTACACGTAAAGAGCTTTTATGAAATTCTATTTACTGTATTTGTTGTATTTGTTGTGCAAGAAAATAATTAAAAAAGATTCTTCAGTTTTTAATTTCAAAGCTCCGGGATATCAGAATTATAGGGTAGTAGAATCTATCGAATCTTTTTCAAAAATAATTTCGCTAAAATTCGAAAGTAATATCTCAATAATGAATCACTGCATAAATAATAATATAGAGCACTGCGTTAAAGTACCGCGTTGGCTCGCGTTTATTTGGCCACGAACGATGTCATGTCGACATACTCTGAGAGAAAGAAATAAGCAATCGGTGGGCGACCTGTTCTGGAACTATGCTGACTCTTTTCTCGATCTAAAGAGAGAAAATAGAGAGGAGGAGGAGGAGGAGATGGAGAGAATTCGACAGGATCGTTCAATCTCTTTGACCCGAGCACTCGGGCACGAATGCTTACGTGCGCCATCCATCAGTGCCTCTTCTGAAACCTGTAGACCTTGTCAATTATGACGCTTAAGTTTTTGTCGCCTCGATCAGATTTTACCCTTGGCCCCTACACAACTATTATTCTCTTACTTGTATAGCGTCGCATCCTTAAACTCCACGAATTATGATACTCCATATTGAGAACATAATTGACTTTGGTGTGGATATCTTACTTATGGTATGCCTGATAATGCTGCATTTTGTCAGGTCGTAACATCGGAGTGGCGTGATTTTTTGCTCTCTTCATTTTCGTGTGGAAATTTAGACTTGATGTCGAATCTATCGAATGTAGGTTTGGTATAATGCGCAACGAATTACATCGTAGGGTTTGTTAGGGAAATTTACTATAAGTTACTTTTAACGTTACCGAATGGGAACCATTATTTTTTATGCGATCGAGGTACAGTGTAACTACAAGTTTTGATTGTTAACTTCAAACATAATAATTAATTAATATTAAAAATGTATAATTTATTTCATGAATAAATGTATATAAAATTAAAATATTCAAAGTTATGCTTATAAAAATATGTTAAATCTATTTGAAGCTATCGAAATAGATAATGAATGTAATATCTTTGGCTGAGGTGCCGTTATTAAATACAATAAATGTAATTTAAATTTATTGTGCATCGCATGGCTCAATATTTTAATGTTAATCGCAGGCAAATGCAAAATAAAATACAAATAAAATCTCGTATATACTTAGTCTTGCACACAAACTCACGAAAGAAATCATTCACAGAAAAGCGAAAAAATTAAAAAGTTGGAGTTGTTCTCTCCATATGCAACCCGAACCGCTCTCAATATATTATATGTGTTATATATACGCACCCTGAATTAATTATTTTCTGGTGGAGCATAAAATGCTTCTTGTCGAGCGCGCGTTCGTACAAACTCTTTTTGGGAACGACGCGAAACTTGTGGAACTTTCATCTTTACCGTGTGCGTTAACTGCACTACGAATTATTCACTTGGAAATTGGAGACCTAATACTCGTTAATGAGAATTACGAGGTAAAGTTTTCGACTCCTACTTGGACGCTCATTTCTTTTGGAAAACGGTAATTGGAAGTTATTTTTGTGCGTATTCGAGATTGCTGATGAACGATGCTCCTTCCCTCGATAATTGGAATTTCATGTATTTTAAATTCTTACGTGTTTATCACATTGTTATATGAATGAAAAACCATCAAAGTTAATGTTCAATCTAATTTAAAGACTGCATAATCTGAGAATCAGATCACTTCCACCGAAAGTAAGTTTTTACTTTTATAGTGTAATACAAGAAATAATTTATCTGACAAAGTTACGAAGCTGTACTTATTGTCGCTTAAAAGAAAAAAATATTTCAAATGCACATCTTTGATTCGCTGGTTATAGATATAGCATTTATTTTTGGCTTGTCTATATTAAATGAAAAAGAAAAAGTTTTTATTTTGATAATCAAGTTTTCATTTATTTAAATTTTCCTCCTTATCGCAGGGAAATTATAAAATAAAAAGAAATATTCACTATGGAAGGCAAATTAATTCATCGAGCAAATTACAGATCCAAGGCTTTCGGAATCCCAATTGCAAACCTCTCGTTTGATATAAAAAGTTCAACTTACAGCTGCGATGGCATTGAGTAAATTGGAGGGAGGTGAAAGGACAGGGACCCTTTGTATCGTGTGCATTAGTGAACAAAGTTAGTGGTAGATACATTTATGTGGATGTGGATGGTCAGTCGTTGCACTGCGTTAAATGGCTCTGCTTTGACGTGACGTAGGTATTACGTTGTTGATCGCACGGATAGATTTCGGTATATATATATGTACGGGGCGATGACGCTACAAGGTAAATTAGGCGATTGGATTTTAACTCTCTGACGTCATGCGCTTATATGACGGACAATGCGAAACTACATTTTACGCGGTCGAGCAAAAAAAGTGATCGAGTGATTGGAATAAGCTCTGACTTTTAACTGACTTTAATTGAGTTTTCATCACAAATGGGGTATAACGGTTCTATATTAATCATCATATTGATTGATCAGATGGTGATTTGCGGACAAACGGACTTATGAACTTATAGTGAACATTAATTATTATATGTGATTTATATAATTACTTTTTTGGTTAGCAGAGCCATTAGTAGAAAATAATAACTAATTTGACAAAGAAAGAGTAAAATGATGAATTCGTAACATTACAAAACTTACACTTTATCAAAATTAATGCAAATAGCTTACAAATACAGGAAATCCATCGCCATTCACCATACAGAAAATAATGTAGTGCACGTAATGCCACTATTTCTTGAAAACAAAAGGTCGACAAAGCTTCTCACCTCAAGAGCAGCGAAGGACGAGAAGTTGGTAACTGCGCGATCCATCAAACTCGAGATATTACGTTTCCGGAGATCGATTGTACATCCAAAAGCAATGACCTCGCACACTTATGCGGTATTATAACTTCCTCCTTTGATCCTCGTACAGAACATTCTAACCAAGTAAGGTTTTGGAAGATGAGTGGGGGAAAATTTTTGTCAGACTACACGACTCGTTCCAGTGATTAATTGTAGGATTCGCAGAAGCTTAGCAGTACACTATATACGTTTTATACGAACATATAGTCATCTTTACTGACAAGTAAATCTTTCTCTCTCTCTCTCTCTCGTTTTATATTTATCCAGAGACTGGCGATATTCACGAGGCGAGATGGATCGGCAAAAACGTCGCTCCAGGTATTGAGAGGGAACTGCGGGGGCGTGTATGCGTTTAGTCTCGCAAAACAAAATCGACAGTTTTTGCTCTCTGTATGCAAACAAAAGATCTAGGCTTTGACGCTTGACCCGACTTGATGGATTTATGTTTTTCGCGAGAGCGCGATTCCTTTTTCGTTAGAATCCTCAGGGGTGTAGCGTCACTTGTGTGGCTGTACCTCTTTTTTGCGTTTTTAATTTTCAATTTTGTAACTGTAAAAACCTGAAAAATTAAGATTTTGTGCGACAAAAGTTGAGATAGAACCTTTTTCTACCCAACCTACCACAGAAAATTAAGTATTTCAATATGAAATGAGCTCCGATTAAAAAATGCAACTATACATTTTTTCAAATAAAACTTGGAATTTTATTTATCTAAGAGTATGAGTTTGTCCAGGCAAAACGTAACTCAGCTTTTTCTGAAATAGCCATTATACAATAGAAAATTAAATGGATAAACGTTTAGATATAGGTACCCATAATTATCTTACCAAACTGATCAGATATCATCAAAAGTACCAGCTGAAACTATATGGATTTTCATATAGATTCTATAGAAATTTCTTACGGAAATACAAATGAATAGAATAGCGTATGAAAATGTATTGCAAATAACCCAATAGGAATCCGTACGGATTCCATATGGAATCTATGTCCACATTGAAATCCACCTGAATAAACTCCGGCCCTAAATTTTTGCAACTAATTACGAAACTTTACGTAGGTCTAGTTATCATCGAGGTGTTATCATGTGGATAAAAACTTAATTGTGGAATTAAATCTTGATACTGTAAAGTTTCGTAATTTAATTAAAAAATCTAGGACTTCCACCAGGTCATAGAAAAAAAGAATACTAAAAGTATAAAAGGTCAGTGCATTTTTAACACGGTATTTTTTTTGAAATTCGAAAAATGTAAGTTTTTAGTTTTAAGGGGTTTTCAGTTTTTTATTTTAATTTCGCATAGAAAGTTTCAGAGAATTAAAACGGTTGACTCATGGGAAAAAAATCTTAACATAATTGATAGAATCCAGCTACGGAAGATTACTCCCATTAAACAGAGGTTGCACGATGGTTTGGGAAAACCTTAACTGCAAATATTTTTCCTTATTAAAAGTTTCATGAAAGACACATCAATACTGTTATATCCGCTTATTAAATTGACGCGAATGATGAATGCAGCTTAAAACACTACGAAATTAGACACTTCTTAGTTGAAAAGCTCTCTTTTTCCCAACGCATCACGCATAATAAGCTAACGAAATGAACGTAGACCAACACGCCACAGGAGAGCGGACGTCATGAACTGTCACACTGAGCAAATTACAATGATTTATCAAAACCACGTTTCGCGCGGCTCAAAACGAAGAAGAACCAGTAACCAGCATACTTGAAAGCAGCGGAGAAAAAAACGTCTAGAAATTTTTTCCTACTTTCTATTGGCTGACGTATATACCTAGAGAGAAGCAGCAGCAGTAGTAACATCAGAGAATAGTATATTCAGTGCGACACGAAAAGCGGGTTAGTTATTCCAATCACGAAACTGTCTTCCTTTTCTTTTCGCGTTCGTTCTTTTTCCTTGCTGCCCTTTTTTCCACGTCGTTGTAGGAAAAATGTAGCACAGGTCTTTTCGTAACGAGGTCAAGTTTTTGGTCGGAAGAGTTGAATGGAATAATTCAGCTTGACTCACTCTGTCCCTTTCCTGCCAAGCTTTCACTCTCGTCCCGTTCACTTTTTGATCTCTTCTCTTTCACATCCTATTCCTTTTCCTATTGTGGCTCTCTCTCTATGTGCCCCCTCTCTGCCTATCACTTTGTGGCTGTTTGTGTGGGACGAATTTCAAATCGAGAGAGAGAGAGACAGAATGAGAGAGAGAGATAGATACATTGATAGATATAGATAGATATAGGTTTATTTGTAAAAAGTTACAAAAGTAAATACGGCTAAGATTCTCAGGGTACAATATAATACATAATTTTAAGTCTTATTTTAAGTATTTTTCCATGATCTCCCAACCTCAGAATACATATAATTATCAGTCTTAACATTGCAGTACATTAAAATAGTAATATCACAAAGCGTCATGAAATAAAATCATACAAATAAACATAATTCAAAAATAAATCGGTCTGCATCTATCAGTCTTGAGGTAAAATTCACATTCATTCATCCCATTTATACACACTCTCACGCTAATAAATACACTCACACTTTTGAAAATAAGGTATATGGGACAGACAAAATAAATTAATAACAAAAATAATGTCTGAACAAAAAAGTGTGACGTGTAAGTCTTGAATAACGGAATATAATTAATCAATGAGCCGCAAATGCAGCCCATGGAGGGAGGGACTTGCATCAAGGCCAAAAGGGTGTTCATAGATCGCCGCCTTGAAACTGTGTGAGAGAGAGAGAGAGAGAGAGAGAGAGAGAGAGAGAGAGAGATAGATATTTGTTTATTTGCATATAAATACAAAAAAGATTGTTACAATGTACATATAATTGCATAATATATATATAAAAGACAGTCTTCATTTTTCGCTAATATAAATATTGCACTTAGTTTCTATCTATGATATCACAGCATAAGTTAATATTTTAATACAAAAATCAGTCTTACCCAAAAATCAGTCAATAAAAAAAATCAGTCTTAAAAATGTTTAACAGGTAATGTCACAGAGCGACTTATCTTAAAATACAAACAAACAAGGTAAACCAAGCGATCTATATCTATTCCAAAATTTAAACATTCACTCATTGCACACATTCACCCATTCACGCTAATAAATACACTCACACAATTTGAGAGAGAGAGAGAGAGAGAGAGAGGAAGATTGGGGGTAAAGCACTACCGTACACTGAGAAAAATGGATACTGCTCGCAAGAGGAAAAATCTGCTTGAGAGATATCTACGTAGGGCAAGATAAAATCTGCTTGAAGCGAGAAACCGGGTACTTCTTTCTAAATTATGGCTTTTTTGTTTCTAGCAGAAAAAACTCTTCCTTCTAAACCAACATACGGCCGGCAAAAAGATTACGTGCTTGCTGCAAAATGAAATCTTCTTACTGTAAGTAGATAAATTCTACAAGAGGTATCCCCCTCTCGAATAAAAGAGCGTTTGTCTTTAAAATTAAATTTATTTTCTGAAAGACAAAATCTTTTTCATGTAAGTAGATAAAGCT
>UELU01105020.1:0-10824 GCA_900490025.1 Megastigmus dorsalis
ATATATATATATATGTGCAATTTTTTTTATATATATATATATATGAGATTCACTGTCGGCGCTTTTCCCACATTAGTACTTTCAATTTGTAAAGTAATTTAGTGATTTTTCGTCCACTCTAATTCCTTCAATTACAATGACGCTGCTTCAAATAACCGTTAATTAAAGCAATGCAGCGACATAAACTTGCGCAGTATATATTTTTATATAAAAAAAAAAGAAAATTATGTAAAATGCAAGCTCACACACTCGATTTCGCAGAATCCTCAGCCGAAAGGATTATCATTTGAATTTCAAATTAAAATATCCCGTGCGCGACCCACGCCTCGCTTTCATAACGCTCCCAAAAAATTTCAATAATTTTCCTATTTCACCCTCCGATACCCTTTTCCTATACTTCACACCGCAAAAAATAGCGGAAGTCTGTATGGTCGTAATTAAAAAAAAAAAAAAATAAAAAAAAGCAGTACGAGAAGTGTGCACCCACGACGTTCATTAAGCGAGACTCGTTTGATTCATTCCAGGCATACGAGGTGCGCCACGTCGCTGACAGTGGTGTAGTGGAGGATATAGGGGCGTCCTGCGCGCCATTACGTTAATAATCAGAGGCGCGAGGATTGGCGTCGCGGTGGTTAAAGCGATGGATCTCGTGACGGGTCCGCCACTGTTGCTACTGCTCAAGCTGTCGATGCTGCTGCTGCTGCTCAGGCAACAAGGTCAGTACCTTCCTTTTAGATTACTCTTACCTTTGCCGCCTATCAATTTATAACGTACGAAGTTAAATTTTATATTGATTGGGGGAAAAATGCAGAGCTTTATTATGACTAGCCGGACTCCAACACATTTTATGCTAGAAAAGATCCCCTGGAAAAAATATCCACAGATTCCAGTATAGAAAGTACTTAATTATTTATTTAATAAAAGGAAAGGATACTTTAAGATGTACCGGCTTGTGTATAATCTTTTATATTAACTTTCTGAAATATTCATGTTATTATGAATCCTGCATTTTTGGAAGACGATGAGTGAGATACTGATTCACATAATATATGGAACACTAAGGTTTTGTGATAATGTTAGATGATAAAGTGCAAGATTTCTTGTGTGAATACGACTCGGGATGTTTGGGATTGCTGAATGCATAGACAGTTTGGAATACCCGACCAAATGTTCGGAAGTTACTTACGTAAATCATATATTTAGACGTGTAAGTAGATGAGGTTAGAGTTCATTCAGACATACAAGTATTGATACGTTGTGAAAGTATTTATTTTTAATACCCTTTTAATGTGACATTTAATGTGACATTTAATGTGGTATTTAAAAGATTTATTGACGAGTAATGCAAATCTATTTAATAATTATTTTGCATATTTTTTATACCAGATATCAAATTGACACATCAGTATTATTCTAAAATAATAATTATTTCAGACAGACAATCAATAATATGAATGAAAATTTTAAAAGCAATACATTACGATACAAGTGGCATAAGTGACCCATTGTGGCACGGAGTGAAGTTAGTGCCCGAGCGTAGCGAAGGCGATAATCACACCGTGTGATGGGTCGCTTATGCCACGAGCATACTATTTTATATATATTTTTTTATAGTTATCGTATGCTATTTTATAGCTCGTATGACATAAGTTCTCCGTTTTCTCAGTTAAAATGATTAATTTGCAATCAAAATTAGCACAAAAATATTTAATAAGTCTTTTTTTCTCGACTATCTGAGCTTGAAATTTAGCATGTGAACGCATCGCTTTCAAAAGTAGCGTATCTCCGTCGGAAGAAATGCCCAGTACACTAATTCCTTCTGTTTTTAAGCAATCTAATACGTGATTCCAACGTTTAGTTACATCCATGTGCGTAAATTTATTATCAGTACCAAACAGACATAAGCAGAATGAAGGTCCTTTTTCAACTAGAGGTTGTGCGATGATAACATAAATCAATTTAGCTATAGAGCCATTCTTAAAGCTTTCTTCCATTTTTTGTATCGACGTCGCACTATATGTATTGCCAATGGGCATTCCATTCGAATCGAAAGGGAGAACCAACCCAATAAGTTGATTTGTTTGCTTGTCGTATTGAATACGACCAGTTATGCGGACAGCATCTTCACTCAGCCACACGACAAATGGCAAATTCCGAGATATTAAAAATTCTTTTAGCTCTTTGGCTCTACATTCTCCTTCTCTAATAGAATAATTATATTGAGTAACAGTACGACTTATGGTCGTTAAAGAAAGAAGTGGCAAATTGGCGTACAATGTTTCACATAAGAGTCTACCCCCATTTATATAAGAATGTAGAAAAAAGTTTCAACGCATTATCATACCTATTCCCGCTTTTTCTCCTATCGGAATTGACGATAGCACTTTCACGTAATTTTTTTAAAAAAGGCTTAAAATTATCACTGTTGTCTATATTTATTATTTACATATGTATATTTCATTAATTTCGTTTTCGTTGATTTAGTTGACTGATTTTTTTTTGCGACTTGCATTTTCATGTTTTAATAAGTGCCTTCTAAAATTTGAAATTACCCATCTTGAGCCTTTAGTGTCGACATCGCCACATTTTTTAAGTTTTGATACTTCCAAACAAATAGGACACTTAATACTAGCGTTATAGGTATAAGATTTTGGCAAATTTTCATTTTCATAAACGGAAATCTTAACTTCAATTGTATCAAGCACATTTTTTCTCTCTTTCGCATCAATATCTCCTTGATTGAAAATTGTTTTCTCAACTATATTTTTTAAGGTTTTAAGTAAATTTTTACGTTCTTATATCTAAATTTGATTCTGATCCGTTCTTATTTAATTTTTTAGTATTTTCGTTTTTTTTATTACTTTGTAAAGATTTATTTAATTTCCAAAAATCGTCGGATTTACTCTGTACTTACCAAGTCACAAATCAAATATTTATTCCCAATTAAGAAGCAAAATTTTCTGGTGCTTTATAAAAAGGGCCAAAAAATAGTTCCAGATCGTCATCAGAGCTCCAAAACCTCTTCATATTCTCTCGTGAAAACAATTCCAGTTTTTTTAACGTATCATCGGTTATGCTCTTGAATGCAATTGGGTTGTCCAAACGATTTAATTTTAAAATGTTTTTAATATAAATTGGAATTTCTACACCTCTTTCTTCTTCTAGGGTCTTCCAAAATCTTATGCCACTGTTACTAAGAACATTATTTTCATTAGTTTCATGCTGCTTTGGTTCGTTCATTTCGTTCGCGTATTTCATAATTTGACTTGAAATATCCTCCATAACCAGTAATTATTTATTAGAAGATATGTAGAAAAAGTTAATATTCATTTTTCAAAAAGATAATCACTTCATTATTTTTGATTACTTTCAGCAATAATGTTCGAAAAAAACGTTATAAGCATATGTTGATGCTACTATTATTTTTCAAATAAACTAATATTTATTATTATATCATGATAAAGCAATATATATTATAACATTAAAAGTAATTAAATTATATTAATTTTTTTATTTTCTGTCATCAAAATAGTACATTATACAACCAGTTTCATACCGTATTTTATAGTACGAGGTGCCGAAAACAAGTAACGAAGTTGCGATTTTTAGGTTAGAGTGCTATAAATATATTTGCTACTAACAGATAGATATGTTTATATTAATTATAACTGATATTGGCTTCTGTTTGACAATATTGTTACTTTATTTTCTGTTTATTAACTTATTAATCTTCTTAGAACGAACAGTACGGGTATAATAAAATCCCAAACCTTAAACAATCCAATCCAGCAATCATTTCCCATCTACAATTTATTGAAATCCTGCAAGCGAAACATCAGCACTAAGCGAAAAAAAATTAGCAAATGAAAGCCAGACATCTATATTAATGCAATTTCTTAATTTTTTTTCCTTCGCAGCGCACGTATACGCTCTGCCCCCCTTATCATCAATAACGATTCGCGCGCGCAGAGGCTATTAAAGCGGCCGCAGTGATATATAAACATTCATAGGGAGGGCTGTTTCTCTCTACCCACATCCTCCTCCTCTTTCCGTGGCTCGGCGTAGTTAGGATTTTTGTTTCTCCGAACTCGTTGCACAGTTCTCGCTCTGCCTTAATTAATGGAAATTGATTCTGTCGCTGACGGCTGATAATAAAGCGAAAGACGTATGCCCGGCTCGGACGCGCGCGCGTGCTTGTTTTCTCTGGGTCAATTGCGCATAGGAACACAGAAAGCGTTTCGGTGTACGCCGCGGCCGCTCTACCCCGAGACTTTGTTTTCTAATTTTACTTTAAAAAGTTGATTCGAAGTCCCGAATCAATATTTATTTTCGCGCTCTGATTGGCATATTTGCTTGGGACTTTGATGAATATTCATTAGTTTTTCGTAGTCAGACGGGAGGCTTGTTGCGATCTGTCCATATACGTATTTTCTTCGTGCCGAATCAATTTGAGTTTAGGAATATTGAAATAAATAGTTTGCTTTCGCGTCGATTCGCCAATCTGACGAGCTACAAAGTGATTTCATTTGCGGTTCTAAAAACAATGGCCGAGTTCAGCGGTAAATTTTTTATTGTGGATTTAAAATATTTTGTATATTAACAACTGATGTATCCAACAGTTTTGATACCTTGTTTATAATTAACTTACAAGACGAACTTTATTTTTAAATATAGTATTATTAGACTTATACCGGTGAAAAGTAGGTTTTACGCTAATTATATTTGTTATTTTCTTTTTGGTTATGCCACAACGAATGTTTTATTTGATTCGAATTGATTTCTCTTTAAAATTCATGACGCTAAACAAATTAAAAGGTCTTCAAAGTAAATCTTTAAATCTATAAAATTATCAAGAAATGATTAGAAATAGAAAATAAAATGAATACATTTCTTCAAAGTAGAGCAACCTATATAGAATGTTTCTTTAAAAGTCAATTTTCTATAAAGAAAGAGTATTTTCAGGTGTCGATAGTTTTACGAACCGACATTTTTGACGTGGGCTCCATAAACACGGTCTAAATACATCACACACTATTTTTTGAACATAAATCAAAGTTGTATTCGAATTTTGCATTTGCATCCATGTACATGATATCATATTTTTAAAAATAGTGTCGAGTAACTAATAGGTAACCATATATCTAAACGTCACTAGCGCTTT
The DNA here is from genome assembly GCA_900490025.1 of Megastigmus dorsalis. Lineage (NCBI taxonomy): Eukaryota > Metazoa > Arthropoda > Insecta > Hymenoptera > Megastigmidae > Megastigmus > Megastigmus dorsalis. The sequence continues at coordinate 5,162 of UELU01105020.1, forward strand.
TTTCAAACGTGATAAGTATAACGTACAAAAAATTTAATTCGTAATTATTTCTTTCTTATCCGTTGCGTTAACGTAAAGACCATCTTTACGTTATATATCATTATTTCTTTTATAATTGATAGGATCATTAAAATTTCTGAAAATTGAATCTTTTATTTATTCATACTCCTCCTACTCTCATATTACAAAAGAAAGTTTAAAGAGAGAGCTATAAAAATGAAAATACACCGGGCTACAGTGTCAAAGACAAACTTTCATGCACTCGCCTTAAATCCATTAAATACAGTATAACAAGTATGTTTGCAAAGATTAATCCTACTCAAATTATATTTATCTTTCATATACTTCTCTTCCCAAACTAGAAGAAAATCTTCCGTGCAGAGCAAGAAAAACTTGCTCACGGAAGACGGTAAAAAGTCATCAAACGCTCGCTCAAGCGCATATACGTCAATCTCGCAACCTAATATTTCCGCAATTTGCAAGTCGCTTCAATGTCAATAAAAAAAGAAACTTGTAGATCAGAAAGAGAGAACTTCGGTTTATATATTAAAAAAAAATAAAAAAAAAAGCCAAGAATCAGTTTACAACTGCAAGTAACAGTAGCGCCGACTTTGTCACAATTTGGAATGCTTATTTCCATTCCCCAACTTACCATTAAGCTCATCCTCTTCTTTTTCCACGCCTCCTCCCTCCTCGTTTTCTTCCACTTTTCTCTTGCCTAGCACCTTCTCTCTCCTGTCATTATGGAATGCCGGGACGCTCCCTGCGCGCGACTGAGTAGTTTTCGAGGAACCTCCGATGGTTAATGGCTCGTCGTCGGCTTAGTTATGGGGGATGATGCCGACGACGACGCTTCTCCTCGGCTCTAATTACGTTTCTGACGCGGGCCCGCCGCTCGACTTGTGATTCCATCGTTTTCCATGGACTCTGACGCCGTGGCCTGGGATGACGCTGATTAAGATTTTTCTAAGGATAAGTCCCTTTACTAAAGGCTTAATAGATTGAAAAACTTGATAGCGTTGCAAGAAGTGATTGTTTGGAGACGATGTCTTTATCACCTTAAATTCAAGCGGTAATGATCTCAGTAGGTACTGATTCCTACTGATTTTACTACTAATCAGTGATGCAAATTAGAAAAAAAATTCACCAGTGTATTGTTGAACTACAAGAAGAATAGTTAAGTTTGAAAAATAGTCGATGATTATAGTTTTTTAAATTTTTATACGGATATAATGAAACTTTAAGCGCATCTGGCAAAAATGTTTAATAATAATAGTATAAGTCAAAAAATTTGCTTCATCAAAAAGCTGTCTTCGCACATATGGTTGTGTCATCTCTGACTGCGTCAAATATGCTAACCGAATATGTCTCAAAAATACATTGTTATCTAGCAAAACATTTCCCTAATTAAATAATCCATATTTAAATACAAACAACGAAAACAAACGGGGGGATAGAAAAAAAAAATATTGAGTGAGGTCGAGACTGGTCTCGAGCCGCGTCAGTGAATTTTCCACCTGAGCCGCGAAATAAATTTTCTTTCACTTGGTACACAGTTTCACCTCTATATGCGCGGCTGGCAGAGGTACGAAAAAACAATAATACACGCATAGCTATACACCTTTACGGAAGCGAAAAGCCAAATACAAACGGTACAGATGGAAAAGTCCGCAGTCGTAAGACGAGAAAGGAAAAAGGTTCCTTTCCTTCTTTTTCCCTCTCTCTCTCTCTCTCGCTCTCTTCCTCGTCCGGACCCGCAGAAGGCGCAAACGAGCGCGCGTGTGTATCGCGAAAATCGACGTTTCGCGATAGAAGAAAAACGGAGAGAAAAAAGAGAGAAAGAGAAAGAGAGAGAGAGAGAGAGAGAGAGAGAGAGAGAGAGAGAGAGCACAAAGCCCGGGCAAAAGAAACACATATTTCTTCGGCGTTGTATTCATGCGTAGGTCGAGAGAGAAAAACGAGTGAGAAAAGACGCGCGAGATACGAAATAAAGCAGAGGGGAAGTGAAGATAAACGCGAAAAATGCAATAAAAAAAATAAAGGAGAAGCAACGCACGGATGTGTATACAGGAGCCCGCGCGAGTCTGCGGATAGGAAACGAATATAAAAATAGGTGCCGAATGTGGATGTATGGGGCTTAGAGGGGCAGGAAGGGGCAAGAGAAATATGTAAATTAGAGGTGAAAAATTGCGGGGAAAGCTTTACGGGTGCGGTGAGAAACGGGGATCTGGTTCGAAAATTGTATAAAAAATTTATGCGATCTTTGCGAGTTGCTATACCGCGGCTTCGATGTAGATGGAAAATTGATCGACTTTTTTACGGATCAGTCGATCTGCTTTGTTTTTAAGGTCGAGTCGATTGAATCGAGTTTTTAATTTAACTATGTTGCAAATGTTGGGCGAGGTAACGAGCGATGTCGTTAATTTCATAACACATGTCGTTTCGTCCAAATGCGATAGTGATGACCAATTGTGACATTGGAATCGATTAATTGCATAATACTCTTACGAATCGTCCATCTGTCACTTTATGGAAAATTCATGATCGTTTGAATAAAGAATAATCTTCATTGGATCGACTCGGAATTCTTCGAACGTTAAATACAAAATGTAACAGGTAGACTTGCGAAGAATTCGCCTCATTGAAATAGCAGAGTGTTTTGAGACTTTTATAATGAATCGAATTGTTAAAAATAGAGAAATTCGTTCGCTCATCGGCGATTAAACATTCCGTTATCTCTATCAATAAAAATCCTCGAGCTTTCGATGCGCATAAAAAAAATTAAACATTATCATTTAAAAATTATCGTCGACCTCCATCCATTCGATTGCATCGAGCATTCGATCGTCGAGTGATTTTAATATTTCATTGGCCATGCCGTCGCACCGAAGCTCTCGGCGCGTACATAAAAGAAACGCAACGATTAAAAACATACATACCTTCGCGCTCTCCGCATCGACATTATAATTATACCCGATTAATATCGATTATCGGGCCACCGATTCTCAGCGAACAATTCCACACGGAGGCACAAGCAATATTAATTCACAACTGGCGCGTACGTTTTTCCATACCGATAATTCGCTCGGGGCAAACTTTCATCGGGACACACATCATCCCCGCGGCGCGAAAAATCCTTACGCCTCCGCGGACACGCGTTTTGCGAACGCGCGGCTGGAAAAATAAAAACGGCGCCTGGGATGCGCGAAGCCCCCCGCGGCCATCAGAGAAATATAGAGAGAGATACCGACTAATATATATACATACCGTATATAAGCACACACGCACGTTATCGATATACATCGTCCCGCATGTCCGTATACATAAGCGGCGCGCACTTCTTGGCGAAAGAAATTTGAAGATCGCGAAACTTGGACGATGAGCTTAGCATAAATAAATAAAAGATGAGTGAGAGAGCGAACGAGAGAAAGAGATATAGCTCTGGGGGTCGTCCCCCGGTGAGCTGCAAGAAAGGGATGGATAGCGCAGACTTTTTTCGTCTACTCCACCGCGAGCAGCACTGAATCCGCGTATATACGTGCTCATCCCGCGGATGTGCGGAAAAACCACGCGCGTGCACGTAAGAGAGCAGAAATTTCCGGCATTGATCAATTACACTTTGTAAACAGGCGGTGCGGCGGTCGCGCTATCTCCGACTCTACGAATCCGCAGCCTCGCGTATAATCGGACGTATTATATACACACGGAGCGCGGAGTAATGCGATATAGAGATGCTTTTCTTGGCTTGCTTCTTTATTATTGGTTATGTATTTCGCGGGGTGGGGGGATTGGTAAAGGGCCTTTTTTGAAGATGTATCGTTGAATAAAATATCGAGTAAACAGAAGATGGAGTGGCGTCTCGGTGGCTGCGGCAAGTTTTTGGTTAACGGAACGCCATACTTCATGCTCTCTCACTCCCAAATGCTGCACCACTATATTTCCTGAAATTTTAACGAGATACACTTTGCTCCATACCCTATGTACTGGGAATTATTGTGATATGCCTTAACTGATTCTTCAAATGCAGGAATTCGTTTGAATCGCGTGCTCTATGATAAGGATTTATGGAGTTCAAGTTTTTCTCAAGATGAAATTAATAGTATTCTTTTTTTATTGAAAAGTTCGGCTCTGCTGTGGAATGTAAACAAAAACAGATTAAAGCAGCGAATAGTGGTATTTCTGACGTATCGAGCGAGAAACGTGTTCGCCCCAAAGTTTCTTGCAAAAATTTACATGAATTTCGGGCGCGTTCTAACTCGCTTTTACGGCTCATGCACATACAAAGTACCTTATCGGAACGAAATTTCCAAAAACTATAAGCACTGCATGGAATATTGTTCAGGAACGTATAACGAGTTTTGATGTCAGTAAAAACGATGCTCATAATATGTAACTCGTCTCTCAGTAGAAAATCTTGGCAAACTATAAATGATTCGATGTAAATGACAAAATTAAAAAAAAAAACAGTTTCCTCATAGAATTAAGTTAATCAATCCAACGAGAAAGTGTAATTAGTAGAACATTCTAGGTACAGTCAGACAAGGGTAAATAACTACAATTATTTTAACACGATTAATAATATATCAGTACTATGTAGCGTAACAAATGTAGCTCAAAATTATTAATAAACGAGCAAAAATGATTTAATAAGAGTTGAAATGCTAGCCCTATACCGCGGCCGCGCACAACTGCTAATTACTACTGCTACGAAATAAAAGTGTTTTTCATAAGCTATTCTTTTTCTCGCACGGACCGACCAAACGAGCATTAAGTCATTTCTACAACATTAGTAAGAATATAATGCAAGAGTCGGTGCAGAGTAGATTAGCAATTAGCAACACGAGCAATCAAGTAATCCCGAAGTAAAGAAAAGTCCGAATTTTTCTTCAATTAACTTTTCCACACACAGCACTTCTAGCGCTCGAGTAATCGCGCGAAATATTCCCACCGCGCTAGAAAAACGAGCGCAGCCCATAAAGCGTACACTCGCGCACGGCTATCGCTTTATACAGCGACTCTTAAAAAGAACGCGAGAGGGGGAAAGAGAGAGAGAGCAAAAAACAACGAGGCGTTATTAAAAATAAATTAACGTAGTACCGCCGCGTAAGCGCGCTGCTTCGAAAATCCACACGTGTACACACAGCCGTTACTCGCGCTTACGCGATACATTGGAAAATCGTCGGGCGCGCATTTTCGCGCGCTCATATGGTGACTAAAGAAAAATTATCGCCCCCGAATTTTTCCACGAAGCTGTATACGCACACAGTCGCCGCCGCGTACGCCGATGTCCTATTTTTTACATTACCAGCACACCTGACAAAACGAGGACAAATCGCGTTAGCGGCTATTATAGCGCGCAGTATTATGGTTTAATGGGTTGTGTACATTATTTAGCCGGAGGGGTGAGAGAGGCAGAGGGAAGAGAGGACAGTTTGTTGATTCAACAATGTTCTCGCGGTCGTTCAAGCCGACGCGCCACCACCACCACAATGCGTTTGCGTTTACATTTCATGCGGGGGGTGAAGTGCTCGCGGAGGGAAAGCCATACAATTTACGCTTGATTATTGCTGCGTAGCTCTCTCTTTCTCTCTCTCACTCTCTCTCTGTCTCCCTTTCCCTTTTCTTGCCAGCGGCACTTTTCGATGCCGCGCGATCCCCTCCAC
>UELU01105020.1:10844-35997 GCA_900490025.1 Megastigmus dorsalis
CCCCCCACCCCTTCCTGTAGCAATTGTGCATTCGCGCGCGCGCGTGTTTGTGTGTTTATCTATATGCGCTCGCATTAATCGCCGTTTAATCCGTCACGTTAGCGGCAGACTGACGAGATACACACCTGGTTTTTATCGGATATTTACAATGTACTGCGGTTAGACGCATAAATGTATTTGTTGGACATTAATGACTTGATTTATTTCGACTTGATTGCATTTGGTATCTCGATAAAAAATGAAATCGAATCTAATTTTTAAAATGCTAACCGCCTTTAGTCTATTTTTAAAATAAGATTTTCATTAGGATTTGAAATATATTTGTAAATTAATAAATTATATTGCGTCAAGGATTAAGCTTCTGAACCTCGGATACGTTTTCTGCTATAATTCGTCACTGATGGGCGGAGCTGTTAGAAAATCGCATCATTGTGAAAGTAAGATCTATGATTAGATGAAAGTATACGTTCTGTGTTATAGTATAATACGTGCTATAATACGATATTCGCAAGGGTTGTGCGCTTGGCGGATAAGTATATTGCTTAGTCATTGCCTTCACTTTCGACAACCTTCATTAGATCTTCTAGGTAATTTACATTTTACACGAATATACATTTTAAATGTAGAAAGCAACAAAAATATATCCTCCATTTTATTTGTACTTAGTTCTATTTAGATAACTTTGTCATCTTATGTTTCGACATTTATTTGCAGAGTTCATTAACGTGCTCATGAATTTTTTAGAAGCACCTAAGAACTTTAACATTTAAGTTTATCTTTTTATTTTTTTATCTATTATACATAAATGTTCTGTCTTACAAAATTCACATAGAAAAAAAATATTTAGTTGTAGTATTCAAAATCATTAGTTCCGTCGGATTTAATTTGCAAGATGCAAAGACGTTGCAGCATCAAATACATATTTTGTTGCCAGATCCAAAGTAAATTCTTACGTCTTGACCGTTCGTTTTGGTTTGTATCTCACAAAGTCAACTCACATTCCATTCAATGCATTTTAATTCGAGCTTTGATTTTAAACACATACATATCAATATTATAATACATTGTAATAGTATATTTATTTGCAATAAATTAATTGCTTTATTATTGCTTGTATAAAAACCGTATCCGTAAGCTGTACAACATAACAACCACTTTCTTCTACGCATATACAAGTGCCTATTTCATTTTAAATTTGTATATTGCCCATTAATTCACCCACACGAAAAGATTGAAAATTATACACCCGCTTTCCGCTCGATCATCTAAATGAAAGCCCTGTCAATTCTATACAAGGTAACTCTATTGCAAAGCCGAAAACAGCCGGTTAATCATGGGCGCGAGAACGACGGCGCGCTGCCGGCTTATTTCCCGCGAGTAGTCTTGCTCGCGCGTGCGGTCCCATCTCTCGTTTAACGAAACGTTGAGAAAAAAAAAGTGAGAAAGAGAGCCACTGGAAAACGTAGGTGCAGGGAGTGAGGGGAGAAAAGTCGATACGAATTTCCGGCGAGCAGCGCACAGCAATCCTTCCGCCTCGACGCGCGCGCATGCTCGCTTGTATATATATACGAAAGGAAACGAAAAGAAGAAAAGCAAGAGAGAAAAACATAGCAGAAAAGCCAGAGAGCGAGCCGCACACGTACATACATACACGCACCGAGAGGAAGAGAGAGAGAGTAACGAAAATGCAACGCGGCGTCAACGATTTAACCGCTTCCTCGAGTTGCGACATATACGGCGCGAGTAGCGGCGGCGAGTTGTATAGACGGCCGGCCCTGCACAAGCGGTTTAAGGCGCCTTCGCCAGGCCCCCTGATGAAGATAAAACGGGATAATTATAGAGTCTATCGAGATCGCACGCGTGTGCGCTCGCACTCGCTGCTTGGCCGAGCCGCGGTGGCGCGAGAGTAAATTTCACCGAGGCACGCGAGATCGCTCGGACATGAACGAGCCTGGCTTGATAAAGAAAGGAGAGGGTGGGTGGGGGTGAGGGGGACGAGGGAGAGAAAAGCGCGAGAGAAGGGAGAATCGAGAAGGAGCGACGGAGCAAAGGAGGAAGAAATAAAACTCCAAGGCGCGCAGGCAAGTAGGTGGGAGAGATAAAGAAATAGACAATGCCGGCGAGCCGAGAGGAATCGAACGCATTTTTAAGCTGTCGGATTATCTGGCGGAGGCTATTCTTTTTTTTTTCTTTCTGCCCCTCCTATGCGATCGTAGCGGCTTTTTTTCCTTTTCAGGTGAGGGGAGAAAAATAGCAGTTGCTGGGATTCCTTTGCCGCCACGGGATTGATATAAATGGATGATTCTTAGCCGGAGAGGTAGGGCGGCTTTCTTTTCCCGCAGCGAGCACGAAATTTCTGACTGGATAATTGATTTTCGAGTGGGCGGCAGTTTTCGACTGGACTGCAGCACGATCCGCAGCTGACTTACGAAAAATTGCATGTCGTGATTGCTTACCCAGTGATTTGTATATATCTCGGGTGGTGAAGAAAAAAATTGAGAAAAACGAATGCAGGTTTTTTGAATAAATTATCGTCTCTAATTTGCTCCAGATCCAATCTGTGAATTCAGTCTAACTATAGCACGAATTTATTTCAACAAATTCTAAAATACTCCCTACTTTCTCGGTAATTTAATTACCTTGATAAAGCTTAATGAAATTTCGTAATTGCCAGAATATTTTTTTCTTTCTAAAAGCAAAGAAGAGAAACTTAGTTTGGTTGAAATTCCATAAAAATTTACTAAAGCGAAAATAAATTTATTTTAGGGCTGTAATTCTATTAATTATTAAAATGCTATATCCGGTCTCCTGTCGTCGGTCTCTGGTCTCCGGTCTCTGTACCTATATATGAATCTTTTTTTTTAACGTGCATGTGTTTATATCAATCACCCCTTGGGACTTTTTTGGGTCCTACAATTTTTGGACCCGTGAAAGCGCTAGTAAACAAGAAGTTGTAGCTTGTATCATATTAATATAGAATAATGTTTTTAAATAAAGTTATGTCGAAAATGACCATCGGGGTTTAGTATCAAATATTTAAACACAGCATTTTTAATCACCTTTTAGTTCAAAACATGGCATACAATTGTGCAATATGAATAATATTTTATGGCGATTTCTTTCGATTAATATTGAAAAATGTGAATAAGAAGAATAAATGACTAATGAATGAATAAATCAACGAATGACACCAAGATGAGCGCAAAAAGGGCCAGTATCAAGAGGTATTTCGTATTTGACGATGAGATATATGTTACCTAAAAGAAATTAAAAACGTATATTGATATCCGCGAAGGAGCAAAAGCTGTGTGTTGAAAATAGTGATAATGAAAATGCAATAAATTAGTCTAATTATAAAAATTTCATTTTCGAAGGAAATAAACATTGGAGATACCTGGGCATATTGGTGACCAATTGCTAAAATTTATAGGTGTAAGCTGGTGTCACGTACGCGACTTGGGTCCCATTCTCCCACGTAACAATGGCCATTGCTCATACACGGAGAAAAAGTATGTAGCAATATTTATGATGAATATACGAAAAATTACTATGTTCCGTACCAAAGCTGTGATATACTCATTTTATAGAGATTTTTTTTATGTTTATAACAAAAATTACTATTCAACATAGCAATTTTTATAGAAATTTGTGGCCAAAATTACTATGTCCATAGTAATATTTGTTATGAACATAAGAAAAATCTCTATAAAATGAGTATATCACAGCTTTAGTACGCAACATAGTAATTTTTCGTATATTCATCTTAAATATTGATACATCATTTTTCTCCGTGTAGTAATTTTCGGAATATACAATATCGTTCAATTGATCGTAAATTTTGTTTTTATAAAAAAGTCCATCTTTAAATATCTTTAAATAATATTAGCAATATATTAGAAACCCGTGGGTGAATCTAAAAAAAAACACAACGAGGTTTGAAAGGTGAATAAAAACTTTTGTATTTTTTAACGAATTTTCGAATTTCATTGAGTCAATCACCTGCATCTTTGTAAAAAATGTATAAATAGGAAAGAAACTAAGCGGTTGTAAAGGTAGTCAAATTTACTAAAAGTTTTGTATGTAGTTTTTTTGGTATCTGTTCTTGACGAAAAATTATAAGCATTCGAATGTGACCTTTACGAAAAAATACGCTTTTCTGGTTTTGTGCATGTATATTTTCCCACTCTGTCCCACTTTCATTCCTACTTAATGTTGTATACAGCTAATATTTATAATTATTAACATTCACTGTACACAATTATTAAGTACGGATAAAAGTCAAGTGGTATTCTTTACAAAGTTACAGGTGATTGATTGAAAATCGCAAATTTGTAAAAAATACATAAGTTTTCCAAGATATCGCTATTTAAAGATGGACTTGTTTAGAAAAAAAAATTACTAACTTTTAAACGTACTGGAAATTGAAATTATCAAAAATTTTCATATTCTAAACTTATATAGTTTATCGAGCTTTTATTACGTTTAGAGGAAATTTATAGCACAAAAAAAAATACAACACAGTATCGCTTATATAAGTCTGTTCAATTAAAGTAACTTTCGCAAGAGGCGTAAAGCGATAAGATTTCAATTATCCCATTGCATTCCACTAGCTTTAAAGCTCTCCGCGCGCTCTTTTCTCCCAAAAGCAGCCGGAACGAAAAAACAGTCCGATAATGCACCTAATCGCGCGCGAGATACTTCAGCTACGACCCTTTGCCCCGATATTCTTTCAGTAAACGCAAATCCGAGAATTAGCATGAATCGAATAGACGTGAAAAAAGAAGCGAAACCCCTCCACTCGGCACAAACATCATTTCGCTCGCGCGCGCACAAAAGAGAGAGAGAGAGAGTAGAGCTCTGATTATTAAAAAAGCATCAGGACTCAACTTCAGCGAATTACGAAAGCGGGAGGCGTTCATTAATTTTTAATTTCGACTTTCTCTCTCTCTCTCTCTCTCTCTCTCTCCCGAAGCCCGCATCTGCTTCCCTCCACTAATTGTTTCTAGCTCATCCTCCTCCCCCCTTCTCTCTCTCTCTCTCTCTCTCTCTCTCTCTCTCTCTCTCTCTCTCTCTCTCTTCACCTCGAGTTTTATTTTTTTTTCCTGCACGCGAGCGCGGCGACGACGACGCGGCTCGCATTCGTTAAATCCCTGAGAGAAGGAGAAAAGCTGCTGCGTCAGCTAGACTTCGCCCGACGTCTAGCCCCTCTGCGACGAAAGAGATTTTTTCGCAGAGGGGCAAGGAGGGGGAGGAGGGGCGGGGGCATAAAAAGGAAAAGACGAGGTAGCAGCAGATGGCACTGGGAAGGATTTTTCTCTCGGTGGCGGCGCACTGCGCGTGTATATAGAGTCAGTACGGCATCGGGGGGTCCGAGCTTTCCGCTTTAGTCCCCCCCCCCCTTCCCCCTCAATTATTTCGGCATTATAGCGCGAAGGAAAATTTTTTATTTTGATTGCAGCTCGTCCGAGCTTGTGGATTCTGCAATGGTAGACCGCTTTCAATTGGTGGTATTAGATGGGGATCGACAGTATCGATGGAATATGGAGTTTTCGACTGTTGCCTACTGCGCTTATTGTTTATTTTGTACAGTATTTGAGATGCTGGCTTATACCAAAATGGACATGAAGCTTTTGCAATTGCGACTTGTAATTAAATATTGCAAAATCTATTTAATATTGCTATGAATTTTGACTAAATGTATCCAATATATCAGCTTTCGCGACTCGTAAAAAAAAGTTATTCTGTATAAAAGATAAGGCATATTAATAAATTTTTTCAAAAACTGACTCTTTCTACTGAACAACCTTTTATACATGGTTAATATATTAATATTGCAAAAATTGCGTTATCGAATTAATAAAATCTAAAGTATCGTACAATTTGAAAAAAAAAATGTTTTTTAATAAACAACAATCCTTTAACAATTCTTTCGAAATCTGAAAAATATTACATTCAATTAAACGCGTTTATAGCACTGAATGGAGCACAAAAGAAAGCTGCGTAGCCGTACACTTTTGTTGCAGTAAATAAATTTTTAAAATAATCAATTTTAGCTCCCTTTTTTTCCATCCTATGTTATAAAGAAAATTGCGTTTCAGTTTTTCAATCATGGCCCTGTCTATTGCTGGGAATATAATAACTTTTCGAACAAAGAAATGACAAAAAACGGAAATGCGACATCGCACCAAAAAGGACAATCCATTCGCTTCGAGCTACTAAGCAAATAATTGTATTTTACAAAGGTCGAGAAACGAGAGAGAGAGAGAGAGAGAGAGAGATAGAGAAAAAAGAGAATAAAACTTATCTCGCTCGTTCCTTTCTTTTTAATAAGCAATTAATCTTCATCCACATTATCCGACAATCTAAAATCGTTGAACGTGCCTTTTAAGTCAGCGGACGAGGGGTCGAGGGTAGAGCCCCCCTTTTGAATAATCATTCATCAAGCCCTAATTTTTCCTTCCCCCTCTTTATTTTTTATCTGCCTTATGCCGCGGCCGTTGCTGTCTTTCTCTCCCTTCGGCATTCTCTCCATTCAGATGATAACGGCATAATCCGTTTTGAGGATCTCGTTGCGGCTCGTGACGTGAAAGAGACGTACAACCAATTATGCCCATGAGCCTGCTAATTATCGTATAGTATAACGCTTTGAAGCACTACGCGCTCTTTCTTGCAAATGACATCTCGTTAATTTTTTTTCTCTCTCTCTACTTCAAGAGGTTAGGAGACGAGAGGCAAAAACGCACTCACTTCGCTCCAATTAACTAAGTTTCTTGGATGCTGTGGAAGTTTATAGCTTCTTAGTTCGTTAAGTCTGAAGCGTAAGTTGAGTTTATGTACGTGCGATAGTTTAGTGAACTCCCGATTCGCTTGTTTTCCCCATGAATATTTTTATACAAAGTGTATTTCATATACGATTGTGTGCTTGATATAGTTTGAATTTTATATATTGAATCTCGTTCTTTACGCTTTATTCGATTTAGCGAGGCGGAAACAATCCTTGAATAAGTATAAAAGTACGGGTACGCACTTATCATGGGATATTTTCATTTTACACTTTTTGAAATCGAACATCCCATCGGAATAACTACACTCGCTCGAGCGTGTTTTTACAGCCCATGATAATGGTACGCGAAAGCGATTCGTAAACTGTAAACAGGCAGAGTTAAAGGGGAAACGTCTACCCGGCGTAAATTGACGTTTATTACAATGCCGATAAACTTTTCCCTAACTTTAATTCATCTCTATTTATTGAATGATCGAACCATCAATCGATTTCTTTATTCTCATCGTTGGATGCATCCATATAGGAATTCCACTGGCAATCATTGAAATTGTTACAAAATTCGTACCGTATCCTATCGCTCGAAATTTCGCCGTGAATTAGTGTGATTTAATCGCCCGCAGCAGTGCGAATTCACTCTCCCGATCCAATGGACTTTAAACTTCCAACCGGATATAAAACACCCTCGAATCATCAATTGAAAAACTTTAATTGTCGCGCGCACAACACGAGACTGCTGGCGCTTCAGGTGGCAGTCGCCGTCCCACCCCTTGTGTCGGACTGCGATTGGAACGCGGGTATATAAATCCATCGGGTTGACTTGTCGTTAACGTTGTGCTGCAGCAGGCTGGATATAGTGGCCTACGCGGGCGCAGCCGATGGCGCGGCTCTGCGTCAAATGAACCGCAGTGTCGCTATTGCTGACGTGACGCAATCATCGACAAATAGCCTCTTTCGACCTGAGCAGCGCGCCAATCGGGCCACAGGTAAAAGGGACTTTTTAATACCCCCGGTCTGCCTTTTTACGTGCTCCCGTGTCCGCGCATGCGCGCCCGAGCTTTCGTTGGCCGTGCACAGCCTTCGGTCGACCGGAAAATCGAATTTTTCATCCTGCATCCGTATATATACACCCCCCTCTCTCCGCCCTTGCATGTGTGCGTTGTGGACGTGCCGTTGGCACCACGCGCTGCTCTATTTTTATTTCTCAGCTGCGCGGCTGTAAGTAAAATGAAATAAATGTTTTAACATTTCGACACCGTGTTTTCGAAATGATTTCCTTGTCAACTGTAAAAATGGCTGAAGGGAATAATGGCTTTCGTGGGATTTTTATTATTTGAATGCTGCGGGGATGACGATTTAAAATTGTAAAGCATGGGATTTGCGTTATACCGAAAAGCACCGCTTTATATTTTCATTAAAAGATTTTACTTGATCGCAGTTTTTACTACTATGTGAAATGCTTTTATTATTCAGTGACAATAAAAATTCACGTTTCATGTCCGATTTTTAATCGCGGATTGCTGTTAAATTGTATGTGCGACAAACGTTAAGTATTATCTGATACATGACATGATACTTTGAACGAATGATGAATTAATTTTCATTAAATTTACAGATTAATTGTAAATGATTGAAAGTTGTCGACTAGATTGCAACTGGGAAAATTCTTTTTGTTTGTAGTAATTTAAGGTTTTAACCATTTTTTTGTAAAGGCTTATCCATGCTTAAAGCATACTTCGAATTGCTTTGTAGCATACTTTTTTCAAACCACTTATACAATTTCTTATCGTAATTAATTCATGTAAGTTATTCGAAGAAAGTTTTGTAATCAGTGGCGGCAATAAAAGCTTGTTATTCGACTAATTTGTAAAAACAGCCATGATTTACGTTCATTGCGCATTATTAAAGCGTGAGTAGCGATAGAACGGACAGGTTTTCTATCTAAAGCAGCATAAAAATGAATAATAAAAGTGCCATAATGGACGATAAAATCAATAATAAAAATGAATAATAAAAAGAAAAGGCCAGAAAGACGGGGGATAAGAGCAGCTAATTTACGACTTATATAAACATATCAAATTCCCTTATCGGAGCGTAGAGAGAGAGAGAGAGAGAAAGAGAGAGAACATGGTTTACGCCACCAAAACTACGCCCACCCAGTACATAGACATCACACTAAAATTAGGGAAAATTTATTAACGCCAGTCGAAAAACGCTCATTCCGCATGCAAATGTTTACTTATTCATACGCCCTTCGTATTTACAGTCGCAATCTAGACCCTCGAATAAAACCTATATATATACACATAAACCGAATACGAGCTTCTTCTTCCCCCTCAGCGCTGCTTATTCAGATTTATATGTAACTTTACGAATTCTCACCCCTCGCGCAATAACTAAACCTCCAGCATATTTGTCATGCCCACACACACACGCGTACGCACTGAATTATCCACTACAGAGAAACAGCTTTACACTCCTAAGACGTTAACGCAAAATTGAGAATCTGTAGTAGAGAGGAGGCCCGTAAGGTTCTCGAGCTCGTCCGCAGCGCTGTCGAACTGCGGTGTGGAGTTGGGTGCAACTGGTGGCCGGTGACGTGCGGCCCTCCGCTCTGCTTGATGTCGACGTACGTGTGTGTGTGTGTGGGTGTGCGCGCCACGCGCGAAAAGCGCTGGAAATCAGCGAGGCCAAGTTGGGCAGGCTTGTGGCCGACTTGTAAGCTGAGATTATAAGGTGGCGGTTCTGTGGTTATACCGGGAGTGGGTTACTCTTTTGAGGCGATCGCTTTCTTTTCTTTCGTATATCTAGGGAAGGTTTTTACGAAGTTGGAACTGAATTATGTATCGGTATTGTACAAAGTATAAGTGGTACTTTGTTCAATATTTTGAAGAGCTTCATGTATTAAATGGGATAGTCAATAAATCATTCTACTTGAAATCATACATCATTTTAATTCCTTCTAATTTAATTTATTATTTTTAATACATTGCTCGATTTTGAAAATGGAAATTCTATCTATTAAGCAAAAATTCATATCACCTGTTAAAATGCAAATGTTCATAGGAAAATTGGCAAGGTTAGTCATTTAATACGCTACCTGACCCGCAATATTCCAAATGATTGACCAATACTTTGCTATTTTGAATATTCCGAATTTGAACATTTGAATTTGTGATTAATTACTTGGGATTGGCAATCGCTGCATTGTATACGTTAATAAAAATATGAATAATTTTAATATAGATTTCTATGAATAATTATAATAATAAATAATAGTACATTGCCTAATATCTCGTGACTTAGTTATAGTTAAAGAAGAATATTTGCAATGCAATTGCTACGAATTCAGATACTGTCAAATCGCGTAATTTACAGTTACAGTTTCAGAAAATTAGCAGCAATCAACAACGTATTGACGTAATGGAACAGAATATTTCCAATTTTCCAGTCATTCTTCAAGTAAATCAAGAAATTTTCAACTACTATGGTGGAATCAATCGCAGCGTAATTTAATCGGGCGACGTTATAAAGCCCAGTTGAACGTTTTGATATTAGATAACAAATTAATGGGACGTGCGTAATTTTGTTAACGAAATTTCAGGGGAACCGTTATTATGGGGTCCCGCAGTGTATGGCGCGGTAATGCGAAAAAATTCATTGTTACCATCACCGAAATGGACCAGTTCAGAGGAAATTTGAATTTGCTCATATTATGCAAAATTTTGTTTTACGAAAAAATCTCCTCTATAAATTTTATGCACTCAAAGAGGTTTCCTTTCAAATGATAAATTTCTCAATATGAATTTAATTAAAATATAATATACGGTGATATAGTCAACAAGTCTAAATGTAATGCAAAACACCAGAATTAGTTTACCAGGGTTTGAGGTTTTGCTAAATCTTTTGAGCGAATATAAAGATTTTACAATAGAGGAATATTGCATTGATGTATCGTGATACTTTCAACGTCGGATATTTTTTCTATGCAAAGTATCAAATAGCATCGTCTCATTAGTAAGCGTAGCATGTTATTACATGTAACGAAAAAATTTAAATTGTGCTTGATAATGAATACGCTCTTCTCATAAATCTTGTTAACTATGAATTAAGTTTCTAGGAAGGGATAAACGGTTTATATCTTTTGACAAAAGAAAATACCGTGTTCAGGATATCATAAAAAAAAAATATTGTTGAGAGCATAAGAAAAATGTTCTATGCATGAGTTACCAGATAAAATTGAATAGAATTTTCGCTATTACAAACAGACGAACATGATAGTAGATTTTTTACTTTTTATAAAACAGCTCAAATTCCATTCATCAATTCATCGAACTTTCCAACATTGTTTCTTTTACCAGGAAATATTTTTCCACAAAAAATTCCTCGCTTGTACGACTACCGCCGAAAGCATTGAAACGTTAATTAAAAGGTATTGTACCTAGAAATTAATCTGATATTAAGTCATTCTTAGTTTCTTCGAACTTACGCAACATAATGATCTTAACTTTAGACCGAAAAATCGATCGAAAGAATTTCCCATTTTCCCGAGCATTAATTTATAGTTCAATAAGCGATACACAATAGGAGCAGCAGCAGCAGCAGCAGCAGTAACTATGCGTTCCCCCTGAAATCGAAACAAAATTAATTCTCCCATCGTCCACTCAATTAAAATTCAATGACTAGCCCGAGCGTCCCCTAACCATAATTAGACACACGCAACAAAAAAAAAAGAATAGTAAAAGAAAACTGGCGGAAACGGGGGGAGACAAAATTCGCGAAATAGAATTTCTGTGAGTTTCAAAGCCACGCGGGGTGGGGGGGAATGTCTCATTAAACATTCGAACACACTGCGCGTCGCCCGCGTCTAGTCACCCGCTTCCTAGTTCTGATGTATTTACCATATATTCTCTCTCTCTCTCGCACTCTCTCTCCTGCAGGTGTGTACATACATATACATATATACAGAAGAGACTAGCTCGTCGCGGTCGATCTCGCATGGTGTGCGGTCTATATATGCCAGGCCATATGCGTATAGCAGTTGGAGTATGTATAGGGGTAGCATAGAAGCTCCGCAGCGAGCTGGCCGGACGCGTTTTACTTTAGGCAAATCTCGAGCCGGTCTCGTTAATCCAAATGAATTTCCGCGTGCGCAGCTTTGCTCCATTTTCCTCCCCGCTCGCGCGCCCCATTTATTTATGCATACCCACTTTTCTCCGCGTACGCGCACTCGCTGCGATCCCTCTTTTTTCGGCGTGTATATATATATGAGCATCGGCATTCGAACGGCTTGTAACGTTTTATCTTCGTCAAAGTTTTGCGGCTGCTTTGCCTCCGGCTTTTATTGGCTACGCGGAGGCGAGTTTTTTTTTTGAGCGAGATATCCAATTTGGCAAATGACGGCTCGGTCACGCGCTTTCTCTTTCCCTCACTTTCCCGGCGATTTTACTCGCTACACTGTCTCGTTTCCCTTCCCCTCTCTGTTGTTTTTTACATTCCTCTACGGCCGTTCTGATATCCGCGTTTTCCTATTTAAGTGTCGCTGTAATGCCGCGCGGCTGGTTTTTTTTACCTGGCACACCGATGCATCGCTGAGTGTATGGCTGTATCAAATGTGTCCGTACATATTTGTGCCCGATCGAACTGATCTTGTAAAAGGAAAACGGTCGACTTTCGTATTTATTCATACGATTAATCAAATTGTCACTCATTATACTCGATTATTCCGTTTTTCAATTGAATAGAGTATTGAACTATTAACAATATTTACTATCGCAAATAGACGCGTTCAGTAGATAAATACAAAGCGTCATTATTTTTTTATCACCTAATAAAAGAGTCGTGGGAAGTATACAAATTTAATTCCAAATTGAAAAGTAATATTATTACGCGGCGTTAATTTCCATTCAAATATGAATGTCGGTAATTAGGTTATACTCGCTGAGAAATTTAACCTCCATTAAAATAACGTTCATCCAAATTACTCTTGCAAAGTCTACAAGGCCTCGCGCACGTACTAATATAGCCGTTTGCTTTTCCCTGCACAGAAATGCGTGCCGACTCGGAGTCGAAGCCCCCCCAAAAAGCGTCGTAGCAACTGTAATTCCATGAAAGACGCTGCTAGAGACACACTGTTTTCAATTAATTTGGTTTTAGATTAATGACAGCGAGAAATGTTGTTTCCTTAGTATTAACCGATAATTGTAGCCAATTTTAGTATTACGCGATATGTACCTTGCAAAGTGTTTTTGCGAAATTCGATATACGCAAAATTGTGAGCTAGATTAATTTTAAAATAGCAGGCTCTCGAAATAAATAATAAAAGTCAATTTTACAGTATCAATTTATCAAGGTGCAAGCGATTAAAGCAATCTTCAGTTTTACCGCAGACTGTCGTCTGTATTCGAGCTATAATTTCTTAATAATCCCCATTGTCTCGGTCGCCATAAAATAATTCAAATATCCCATTTATGGCCCTGTTCATTGTATCATTTGCCTTTTTACGATTACGACGTCGTAATGGCGTATAAATTCCGACCTCCAGCGTACACTTAAAAACGTCTAAATTTAACCTTTTTTTTCCAATGCCTATTTAATTCGTTATTATAAATTTTACCTAAATCTCGCGGATGCACTCTTTTCCGAATTGCAGCTCTTTCGTTTTAATTGAAACCTGTGCGGCTCGCGTATATAATTTTTCTTTTATAAACTAATAATCACCATTTAAATTGCACTTACAATTAGTATTTTCTCCTCGATTATATGCGGAAACGTAGCTCGTCAAAATCGATTATCTCCATTTTCCGTGAAGATGATAATCGTATCAACGCTTAGGGGATTATCATCCGCATCGAGAGCAAATTTAGCTAGTCTAAATAAGATAGGCAAAGCATTGGTATATCTATAGTATTGTATAACCGCGGCACCGGATCCAGATTGCAATCAATTTAAATAAAGTGTAATAGTTTCGATCTCGCTACTGGCAAAGTTGCTTTATAAACTTCTTTTTTTCTATATTGTCTATATTTGCACTTGTTTCGAGGTTAATTACAAATTACTTGCAGAAATGCAGCTTATTATTCCGTGTATAATTCGATCGAATCTTCCATAGTATTGGACTGGCTTTAAATTCGTATATAGCTCGAGCCCGGGATTATAATTCAGGGGACTCAATAAATCACTCAAGCCATCACGAAGTTTATATTACGTGCAGCGGAACTCAGACACTTGGACCAGTTAAGAAATAAATGAATCTATATTCTAGTCAAACTAGATATAATCCAGCTCAGATTCCTCCACTTGCCAAAAACACAAAGAGTCCGCAAAAACCCACACAATCCGTCTCGCTATCTCTCGTTTTGCCGTAGCGCGGGTACACACAATTATTGAAGACAGACCCGCGGCGCTCCTTTTCATACTGTCCCGCAAGCCGCACGCACACAATCATCATCGCTGCATAGGACCACGGCCGAGTAATTAATATTAATGTCACGTCCTGTTGCCCGCCGGAGCAGATTCACAAAGACCGTGTCTGGCGAAATGCAGCGGAAAAACGAGAGAGAGAGAGAGAGAGAGAGAGTGGCGCACAGTCTAACTTGACCATTCGCGCGGAGACGCACACCCACAGGGACAGGGACACAGGCATTATTCGGCTCAACGCGCGGTTCGTCGTTTGCGTCTGGATGAATCTGCGATTGCGACGCGTGTGTGTGTGTGTGTGTGTATGTACGTGGGAGTGTCTAGTCGATTTCGGCAGCTTACTCGAGCAGGTTAATTTGATAGGCGCTTTGAAGGACGTTGCACAGCTGCTGCACGGGGATTGATTGATGAATTTTTCATCGGACGGATTAGTCAGAGGATTGTGTTGCTTAAATGATAATGACGGCGAGAGTTTGACCGTCTATTTGGCTGGGATTCCAAGCGAATCCGAATGGTGTGTGGAGTACGCGCTGATGTGTATGAATATGCTGATATGCGTGGATGGAGCTGGACGAGTAGTTTCCCAATGTCAATTCACATTCATGCTCGTGAATAATAAGAGTTATAATACTGCTATGTGGCTATTTTTATGTTGAATTATTTTGAAAGATGATTTTATATAGCCAGTTGTTAAAAAGAAAAAATTAATAACCTATCGATGCACCAGTCATTCATGCAATGCCTGTCGCGCTTATCGTCACCCAACACGAAAGTTTCGGTCCCAAACACACGAGAAATATTTTAACGCAATCCACCCATTGATCGACATTTGAAATGCGTAAAATTTTAATACCGCGCGTGCATTTTGCGAAGATACATTTGTTTCTTTTCCTCTCTTTCTCACTCTCTTACTCTCTCTTTCTCTCGTCTCCACTCTGCATATTATAACCTCCTGCAAAAATACGCAATCTTCCCGGACGCTGAAATTTCTTAAATGAAAAAGTTCTTAGCCCGTCTCCTTTTTCCCCGGGCTTTCTACCATAAAGAGTCTTAGAAATGCCGCCGGTATATATCGGGGTTTACTTTCGACTGATATGAAAATAAAATTCTTTTTAGCCGCTCGCGCGCCGCAGAGAGAGACTAGTTTAAAAAGAAAATGTTATTTCTGTGAAAAAAGGAACGGGTAAAAAGTGCTTATTTGTCTTGATGGCTTTTAATTTCAGCGAAAAGATTCGTTTGATAAAAATACCTTAAATTTGCTCGCAGTGGAAATGAACATTTTCGCCCTTTACTTCGTTTTTCCGTTCCCTCTTTTGCGGTGATAAGATGAAGTTTTGTTGTTCCGTTAAATATAAATTCGGATTTGTACGTGTGCGTATGCCGGAGCGTGAGTCTAGTGCGATGTTCAAATTGTGTCATACTTTTTTTATGGATCTTTTAACAAAAATAAGTCGGTCTTATTTTTTTTCTTAAAAATGGTCACTTTTAGGGATGCATCCAAAAATGTCGCCAAGTATACTACTAAAGTATGAGTATGGTAATCTCAACAAGGCGGAAATTGGATTTTAAAATTTATTTCTCGGAAAGAAAGTATTATTATTGCATATTTGGAATTTTCATATTTTTACATTTCTATGTTGTCACAAGCTTTTTCATGATTATCAAAGAAACTAAACATTTCCCTGAAAAATATTAAAAGCTGGCCTGTTCCTCATAACAAACAAAATATATAAGCTTTTGTACTTTGCATTTTTCAATATAAAATACTTTTCTTATTACTGGATTTTACCTGGAATATAATAGTTAGAAAAACTAAATAACTGTATCTTATATTAAATATTGTCAATTTATGGAAATCTGCAAATATACAAATAAACAAAATAAAATAATCTCTCACATTGCAAAGTAAATAAAATCGTTAAACTCGATCGTACAATTTATTCATCGAGAATGCACGCGCGTGGCTTTCACGGTGCACTATTTCCCGACCGTTTGTTTTCACCTTAAGATCGAGAGCGACGGCGCGTCGCTTAAAAAGTGCATTTGTCATCCCAACGATAATTACGGCAATAGAGCCGCGTACTTTATTGCCTATACCCACTGCGAATGTCCATCCAACTCCAGACACACTCACACATACAGCCGGGGTACTATTACGAGACAAAGGGGGAGAAAAAAAAGAAGGAGTGAGTGAGAGCCGTACGTTACCGAGGCAGGCGTATTACGGCGTTGTAACGTTTGCCTAAGGGTCTGGGCACTTATTCTCAAATAGTGTTTATATACGTTACGGGTGGCGGCCGATAAAGTTTTATTCCCTTGTTAAAATTGCTATTTCCTCAAACGTCATTCCCCACTTCCGAACGATCTAATATTTTCCGTCGTGTTCCCCGCGTTCGAGCTTTTCTATTAAATAAATCCCGCACCAGCGGCGGGGGAATAAAAATCTTATTTCGATGGGTCAAGGACACACACACACACACACGCGCGCGCACATACATACACACACGAGTAGTCTATCTCGGCTCGGGTACATTAAATCTCTTTTCGCTGTAATACTTTTTTAATTAATTTTTCATTAATTTTAAGAGCTGTGCGCAAATGATAAATTTTAAATTAGCCAAAGTCAGCAGCGCTTTGGGTACATAATGAAGCTTGAAAATTGAAAAACACTTTATATATATATGTGGAACTTTTCGCCGGAGCAATTTATCGAATAATTTTGAACAGCTTTGCTGTGCGCGCGACATCAATTTACTGTATTAAAAGCTTTAATGAAGGCCCGAAGCTCGAAATTTTCATAAGAATTTACTGAAGAATGCAATATTTGAATTGTTTAGCATTAGGTATGATCGCCTTTTTTAAAATAAATGTTAATGTTTATCGATTAATCAATAGCCCACGTGAAAGTAAATAAAACTCTAATTCTGAATATCTGATAAATTTCGCGTCATCAATTCTGGTATTAACCGCAGCTCTTATTTCACCACATTCTAATCCCTCGATTTGTATGTCCATATTCCTCCGCTCCGCCCCCCCCCCCTTCGTCACCCCC
Source organism: Megastigmus dorsalis (assembly GCA_900490025.1). Classification (NCBI taxonomy): domain Eukaryota; kingdom Metazoa; phylum Arthropoda; class Insecta; order Hymenoptera; family Megastigmidae; genus Megastigmus; species Megastigmus dorsalis. Next base: position 28,097 of record UELU01105020.1, read on the forward strand.
GTCGCATTCACTCTCGTCGGCTCTTAATCCTCGCAGCGAAATTCTCGAAAGTCCACAAAGCCCGTGCCCGCGCGCGGCAGAGGAAAAAGTCTGCATTTGTCATCCCGCAGTCGTAACCATAATTACGGTAATAGAGCCGCGTACTTTATCGTTTCCTGCGACCCTCTCCCTCTCTCTCTCTCTCTCTCTCTCTCTCTGACACAACCGCACGTCCATCCCCCCTTGGCAGCTGTATATATGGCTGGGGAACAAGTGTGCGACTGCGCGCGTTCGAAAAGCGTCTCATCGCTCTCCTCGGTGAGCTTGTACAACAGCTATACACACCCACAACCGTTCGCCCAGTCACGCCACGAACCGGAAGTACCTCTCTCTCTCTGTCTCTCTTCCTCCTCCTTCCCCTCCAGCTTCGTTTCTCTTATTCTCGTACGTACACCTTCGCTCCTACCCTCTCTCGACGCGAAGGCGACCTTTTACAACACCTACACACACACGTACACTAACACCTGCCCACGTGTATAGGCGAGAGCCCCTTCGAGGGCTATAAAGACAAAAATCGGCCCTCTCTCTTTCTCTGCCTTATCACAGCTCTGAATTTATCGCCATAACAACCGGCGAGGGACACACCAGACTGTACTGCCTATGGCGCTTGTCTGTCCTCACACTTTCTCTCTCTCTCTCGCTCTCTCCGTATGTGTATATATGTATATGCACATATACGCACTTCTTTCCGCTCTCCGTTACTTTATCGCGGCGTCGTCTTGAGATTTGTACGTTCGTCGGGATAAAAATTTCTGCGGAGGTGAGGGACTGTGGCCGCGATAAAGCTCATGTGAATTTATGACTAGATCAAATCTCGACCGGGGGTCATTAAAATCCCAGTTCGAAAGTCCTTTAGCTCGTAACTCAGGCTCTTTTTTCCCCCTTACTATATACGTATACACAAGCGCGAAATTCTCCCTTGTAAACTCGTGCCTATCCTTTATCTATTGGACGTGTGTCCTTTTGCGCGCGTCAATTTCGCGGCTTTATCGCTATTTTCGATCTTTAGGCACAGGTGAACTGCTGCCTGCCCGCCTATGCCTATATGTGGGAGCGAGTATTTCTTTTATGGATCGGTAACACTGCAAGTCTTGAGGAGGAAGGCGAGGAGATTTATTACCGAGGCGCACGAGCCTCTCTGTGGATGTGTGCAGGTGTATATATGTATATAGGGAGAGGAGTATTTTCGCGGGGAGAATTTTTATTTTTTTTTTTTCCTCGGGAAGAGGAGGAGGTTGAGGGGTCCTGAAATGAAAAATATCTTATGGTAATCGATTGTGCTCGGAGCAGAAATTATTTAGTCGGGGAAAAAGTTGGTGTCGTTCCCATTTCGGAGTTTATTCTTATGGGGCGGAAAGTGACATCCGGAAGGAGACTGTATATAGTCGGGGAATTTATGTTCCTGATTTGAATTATAGAATGCTGACGGCGGCGGGGGCGGGGGTAGGGCTGCAAGAACGGATCCTTTCTGTGGGGATGCCTTTTGAAGCGCATAATTCATCGTCAAACGCGGACGCTTTATCGCCGTACAACCGTCGCGGATTCGAGTTTAAAAAGGTTTTATTTCCTCCTGTGATTTCTCCTTTTTTCGCTCTCTCTCTCTCTTCTTTTTTTTTGTTCGCGGGAGATTTGTACTCGCAGATTATGAATGTTTGATTCGGTCTTATATAAAATGAGTGGGAGGAGTAGCGAAAATTCGAGATGGAATAATGAGCTTTCGACGTGACGTATTGAGCGTAGCTTTATGGTAAATTTATTACATTATATCATACTTTGCACTTAGGATATAAATATGCGAAATTCGCTTGTAAATTAAGCATTGAATAGATGTAAGCGATTTGTCGTTAAGAGGATAAGCAGTATTTTCTATTATCGGATAATAATAATTCCAACGCGTATTAATATTTACGTTCTTCTCTTATTTATTTAAATTATATTTATAAATATTTACTTAAAAATACTGACGGTGTCAGCAGATAGAAGATACTTCCATGTATCTAGGAAAAGTTATAACTTTGTATGTATACCATAAAGTTGTGCGTCAGTGCAATATAAATCACGCGAAAAAAGGAGTCTCTTCTGTTTTATCTCGAATACGAATAACGCTCGACGCATTATGATTTAAAACTGCGTATATTTTAATTTTCAACTTTTATTTGAAGAGAAATTGGATTAATAAAATGCCCAAGACCATATAACTGTAAGTCACATTATCTATTGTAACATATTCGTTTAAGTTTTTAGTGAAAATTATTGTAATATTTTTCCAACATCGGTCTATTTTAGTGCACCTCTAATATTCATGCACTAATTACTTTTCCCTCGATGTCAATAATATTATAAAATAATTTATCACGAGAGAAAATTATTATGTTAAATAGCACCTTTTAGTATTATGTCCATGAAATCGATACAGTTCCCGATTAATTATTAGCTGTCAAGGCACAACATTATTCAGAATTACTTTGATTTTCCATATTATTAAACTATGTGTGTATATATATATATATATATTATTCATATTTTCTGTTTGAATTCTCATTGACTTTTATGTACCTCACCTATTAAATTCTTATTAGCTTGTGCAGAACATATTCATAATTCCATTATAAATATCCGATTGGCTCGACAACAAAAATACCTCAACCTGATCGAATTAGCTAATTTGAAAGTAGTTTAATCGATAAAGCGACCGCTTTATCGAAACAATAAAGCAAGAGACGAATAAATTATAAATGGCATTTTTTATCGTTCTTGATAATAAAAAACTCCCCGCCTCTATAAACATCGGGATAATACAGTGCGCTTCCAATAAACTTAATTCACTACAGCAGCAGCGAATTAATGAACTTCCTCGGTGATCACGTTAATTCGCGGTTCGAGTCAACGACCCACCCTAAAGGCAGAGACTTATTTTATCCCGCAACCCAAAAAATAATAATAATAAAGAACTCCCCCTTTTTACGTACACCCAGACTGTCACGTACACACACATACATACATATATTATATATATAATGGTCCTCCACCTTTCGAATTTACAAAGTCACACGCGGCCCAAAATAACCGCAACTTTCTCTCTCTCTCTCTCTTCCTATTTTCCCTTTGCTTTCAACGCTGATTAACGACGAAAAAATGGAAATCCCAATCGTGCCGCGGCTACTGTACATGTAACTCGTGCGCGAGCGCGTGCAGCCGGACTATATAATCGTAAAAAGGAATCTCAATACATTAGCGTTTTAGGAACCGCGCGCTTTCTCGCCCGTGATTCCCCTTTCCAAACTTCTATATATATATATATATATACGTGTGTATGTGTGTATGTGTGGGTATACGTATTTGTAGAAGGGGAGACAGGGAAATGAATATTCCCCAGCTCATGACACGACCGTATACATATGGGTCATTCCACTACTCGTCGACTAAGATTATTCGCTGATAAGCATGATAGCTGCGATTAATTATCAAAATATGATCTGAGCCTACTTCCAATCTTATGACTTTTATTCGGGTATTTTCGTAAAATGATATTTTCAAAATTGATAAAGACGCGGAGCCAATGTTATTACAAAAGTCGTTACAGCTGATGCTCTGCTAGGTCGAACTGAATTTTCAGGAATTCTAAAATGCAGCTCCAAAAGTTGCAGTTGTTTACGAGCTTAACGGCTGTAATGAGTTCCCTACCGGTTACATAATGATTTATTAATAACTGAAAACTTTCACTTTGAGCATACAATTTATGAGATTGCGGCAGGTCGAATTAGTAACTTTTAATTTCCAACTTGCAGTCTTCAAATGTTTCGAGACAAAGATTATATTATTATATTCCTTATCAACTTAAAAAAATATTGAATCAAATTCAAATTGATTTTATGACTCAATTAGCATATTACGAAACTCAAATAAAACCGAATCTGAGTAGTTTCACGATCTTCGTTTTGAAAATTCGACGACTGCAAAATTCAACACGTGGAATCGTCCATATACCCCCAAGGAGACAGAAAAATAAATATTCCCCAGCACATGGCGTGACCATATATCTATACTTATATAGCTGAGCCACCTGTCGGACACGCGTACTAGGGGGGTCCCCGATAAGAGTTAGAAAGAGCGCCAGAAAGAGAGTAAGGGGGAGAGAGAGAGAGAGAGAGAGAGAGCACAGTCATAGAATCTCTGTCTTTATTGGGACTCGCAGCTGGATAGGGAATGTCTTGTTGGGATAATAATCGGTCGCTACATCGACTCGAACAATTCAATTACTACAACGTCCAGTGCGCCGCGCGCTCCTTCCATCCTCCCTCCAGGCCTTTTATTGACAGTGGGCAAAGGTCGGGTCTGTGTGTGTATAGCTAAGTTTCGGGTTAACTCCGGCGATCGCGCGGCACGTGACTTTGCGCCGCAGTTTTGCCCGAGAGCGCGCCGATGAGATTTGCATTCGGTTTTATTGGCGGATTTCGCTGCTGCATTGTTGCGCTGCCGCGAGAATTCGACAACTCAATTTACGACGCGAGAGAGAGAGAAAGGGAGTTTGAAAAATTTCGTTTACTGGTTAGGGCTCGTATACTGGATATTGCGGGGAAATAAAATTCTAAAACTTTCGTGCTAAAGATTTTGGGTAATAAAAATTTTTCATTGCGTTAATTTGTTTCTTTTTTTAATTTATACTTCAAAAACTATATTCCTGTACATCAGGATATTCTGTAGTCCATACTGCAATCTCAACTAGTTTTAATTGAAATCAATAAATTTTTTATGATATTACTGAATAATTTATTTGGCAAAAATATAGACGTGCAAACGAAAATTCATTAATTTTCATGTACAAATACGGCAAAAGATTTTATTACGTTGATCCGCGTTGATCATATACGTTTTTATTACATTTATGAATACGAGCACAATATTTTTGGAATATACAGCTTTATATTTAATGTATGAACGAACATTCAATTGTCGTTATAAATATTGAAAATCTTCATAAAATCCATCGGAGATCTACGTGACGTATTTTGTTATTTGATCCGATATATGTGGGGTATCAGATTTCAATATTCAGTGTTTTTGGTTATTACATTATAAATTAACTTGTTAAATTTAATTATTTGACGAAATAGCATCGAATCGTTAAAAGCAATCAATTATTCAAATAAAAAAAAATATATCGATTGCTTTGTACGATTTCTCAAAGCTGATACCAACTGAGTTTGTCTCCATTTTTGACAGATATTGATACCCATATACATAAACCATAAACATTTACGTTTATGTGAGATCGTGAAATAAATTTTTAGCATGCACTTCATTTGTAAACATTAAAGTACTATTTTTAGTAACAAATCGAAAGCGAAAGCTTTCGCGGGGCTTTTTTATATTTTCTACAATAACATTCATATTTTATTACTGACATAAAAAAAAGCCGCCGCTAACAATTTCATCGGTGAATCTGTTCCAGAACTTCTTTCAAAACTTTATCTTAATAACTGTGTCAAATAATGTTCAATGAAAATTAAATTTCAAACCCATTTATTTCTATAATTAAAGTTTATAAATTGGGTACAATTCTGTCAGCTAATAAATTCGTGCTCGTATAGGAAACTTTTCATATAATCTCATTTATTAATAAGAGATTAAAAATATAGCTTTCCAAAATTACATTTTAAAAATCATGCAAAATAGTAGTTACATGCTATCAATAATACATGAAATTCTTCCAACATATGAATCAAGGATCAACCATTTTTGAAAGAATTGGTCGAGCGTGATCGAAGGAAGAAAGATAAATTTTTAAGTAACTGCTTGAAATATATTATTGCCAATACTCGGATGCGTATAAATTTTAACTATACTTTACTATATTACCTATGTACTTTATTACCTATGCATTATATTACTATATACTTTATTACCTATGCACCGGCAAGTTTTAACGATTACACCGTTTAGCCTCGAATTTATACTGCGCTCAGATAAGTTGAAATTAAAACACCGACCTGTCCTATATACGTCCTTTTTCTTCGCTTTAAGACGCGCGAGCAGCGCGCGATTACCGAACTACGGTACACTCCATATGCACGTGTACACTCGTTAAACAAAAGGGAAAAGAAAAAAAATGTACGGCTTCCTCGAAATTTGTTTTAAAGTTGAATTTTTGACCGCCGCGACGCAGGCGTTATACGGCCCCGATGTCCATTTGCACTTTACGGAGCAGCGATAGTACACTGGAAACTTTATCAAGTGCCGCGTCTACTATAAATATACATGTGTAGGTATACTGGGGGAGAGAGAGAGGGAGATTTGCAAGTAGAATGCGAGCAAATCAAAACACTATTAAATCTTGCTTTGAGAATATTTAGTACGGACATTAAAATACGATTTTGCGAAACGAGGCGCGGCTACGCGCGCGTATGCATGCAGCACTCCAATAAATGAACTTTTGTCGAAATTCGCTTGTTTATCGTTATAAACAGCTTAGAGTTGCGCGAGGCGAGCGACAAAGTTTTGATCTTTAATTCGATTCATTGACTGTGTAGCAGAAAATTACACGCCCGTAAAATTGATAGTTCAAAACTCATATAGTTCCCCAAAGAGACGGGCAATATTTAATCTTTCTTGTTGAATTTTGTTCAATATCCTGTTTCTCAATACTGCATTCAGATCCTTACTTCCCCGAAGTTTAATTCTTTTTTTTTTTCAACCGCATAGAAACGTTGATACCAATTTCCTCATAATTCGTACCTCATCAGCTGGCATTAAACGTTCGCATCGTCCGTCTCCCCATAGCAAGCAAGCGTTTCGCAAAAATTCAACAAACTTTAATTGCTTTCGCTCTCAACTTTTCCATCAGGACAACGTTTTCAAAAAATTCTCGCGCCACACACTCTCACTCCTTCTCTTCCAGGTCTCTATTCCCACGGCTCTCGTAACCATAATTTTTTTTCTCTTCTTTCTCGCGCTACAGTGCGACAGCGACACAAAACGAACCCAGGCGCGTCGTGGTTAAAAAGTTTGTGCCCGGCACTGCGCGCTACAAACTCCAGTTCTCTCGGTCTCTTCTGCAAAAAGAAAGATGCTGCACACCGGTTCAATATTTTAGAGTGGAATTACAAATCTATAAAGCGAGGAAGCTATTTCGCTTTATAAAAATAGTAGATTGTTGGCAATACCGTTAGCAACTGCCTAATGTATGTCCCAGTACTTCGGATTAACAAGCGTTCTTTCCGCTTTAACTAAATATATTTTTAAGACTATAAAGCGTACGCGAAATGCTAATCCACTAAATAAAAAAAAAATATTGATAATTGGTTAATCGATTCATTAATTTATTTCTAAATAGTTGCAAAAAAACATTCCGGGAAATGACTGCAATCGTTCATAAAGCGAGCGATCCACTCTAAGAGAGTTCGCTTATCCGAAAAAGTGTGTTTCAACGCAACGAGGCTCGCGATTTTTTCCCCAGCATCCAAACTTTGCCACTCAGTACTTCACGATTGCCGCCTACTTTCTATACACATCTCTACATAAGCGATGTACTAGCTCTGCGCGAGGCGCGAAAACTCTCGCTACTTGGGCAAAGTTGTCGCAGTCGACTGCTCGCACTCACCTTATCTCTCTCTCTCTCTCTCTCTCTCTCTCCCTCCCTCTCTCTCTCTCGTCGATTCGCGTACATAGAAAGCCGAAGAAGACGGAGAGGAAGAGACGAAGCCACTTGGAGTCTGTATAGAAAGCGGCTACTCAAAGTCTAATTGAAGCGCAATTAATTCTCCAGTCACAGAGCTTCTCTCTCTTTCTCTCCTCTATGTTATCGCTTCGCTAACTTGGTACCTCTCTGTCTCTCTCTCTTTCTCTCTCTCTCTCTCTCTCTC
>UELU01105023.1:0-15246 GCA_900490025.1 Megastigmus dorsalis
TATATATATATGTTTGTTTGTATTATTTATTTATTTGTTTATTTATTGTTTATATATATATATAAAATATTGTTATTTCTCTGAGGCACCCCGCGACCGGGGGCCTCAGGTGTAAAAATAGTTTTTAGTGTATATATTGAGTTTTGTAAGGCATCCAAAACGACCGGGGGCCTCACGTTGCGAGCGTAATCTTTCCCGATTAGTTTATTAGTTTATTTATGATACTCTTTATATAACTATTTTAAATATAATAATTGTTATTTTTCTCCTTCTGACATATCTTCGTTTTCCGTTTGTTCGTTAGATTCGTTTGTTTCGTTGTATTGTCGTGCCTTTTTTATTTTGTCAAAGTGGACTACTAGTGTTACGTTTCCCTTTTTTAATTTAACGTTATGTTCGATATTGTCGACCGCGATTATTTCGAACCATCCTTCATATTGGTTTCCGAATTTGACTAATTTAGGTTCCTTTAGTAGGAATACCATCTCTCCTTCTCTGAAGTGTTTTACATTTTGTTCTCGGTCGTAGTAATATTTAGATCTGAATTTTGATTGAACCGAATTCATTGCTGCTATTGTTTGCAGTTGGCCTAGGTTTTGAGTTAGGTCGGCGAGGTATTCGTCGTATGTAATGAGACATTCTCGAGATGGGAAGCTGGATGGGGTACGAGCTTTTTTACTAAAGATGAGCTCGTGAGGTGAATAACCTGTTGAATCATTTCTTACAGTATTGTATGAATGTTGTGCTAGACGTAGCCAAAGATCCCAGTCATTTTTCTCCTCTATTGCTTGTTTTAGATATTCTGTTAGTGTCGCATGCATCCTCTCAATGGATCCGTTAGATTGTGGGTGATAAGCAGTAGTTTTGTATTTATCTAAGTGGAATATTCTTGCGAATTCCTCCACTGATCTACTTTGGAAATTTCTTCCCTGGCCTGTCAAGATCGCCATCGGTGGTCCGAAATAGGCAATAAATTTCTCTATAAATGCGCGGGTAACTTCAGTTGCGGTAGCGAGTGCCATCGGTATGAAAACGATGTATTTAGACAGTAAGTCTTGTACCGTCATTACGTACTGATTGCCTTTTGGTGTTTCTGGTAGTGGACCATAAAAATCGATGGCTACTTTATCGAAAGCCCTTGCTGGCGTATCCGTGATTAACGTAGGCATTGGTGTTTTAATTCTTTGTAACTTTTTCCTTTGGCACCCTTCACAACTATTCATGAATGCTTGTACGTCCGCTCGCATATTTTTGCAGTAGAAATCATTGATGAGTTTATCATAGATTTTGTTGATGCGTTTATGACCTCCGATTGTGGTTTCGTGGTATTCTTTAATTATTTTATATCTTCCTTCGACCTTAGGGACCGCTTGACAATTTTGAAAATAAAGTACTTGGAGCTTTTTTCCTTTGAGTATGTTTGCGCACTGTTCTAATAAGATAATCCCATTCTAGGATATTTAACAGCTCTAAATCCCGAATGATTCCAATTGTTTTTACATTCCATTTGTTTATTACCCCTCGCAGCGCCTTTAAGCATTTCGTTACGTCTTTTCGTAGCACTTTTTCGTCTATGTGCCCTATGACGACTAGGCCGAAAAATTTATTCGATTAATGTTCTGACGTCAGTATTTCTCTTACTGCTAGTTCTAAATTCGACAAGTCCTCTATTTTTAGGTACTTTCTTTCTGCCAGGGCTTTAATTGTGTCTGTTTCTAAATATAGGTCGGCAGTTAAAACGTATACGAGATTTTCGTCAGTGTGGAATGGATGTTCTCTAACTTTTGTTATTGAATTTAGAGGTGTCGGGCCATCTTTGTCCTCTTCGGGGGGCCACGGTAGTTTCTCCCGAGGCGGACGTTCTTTTAACGTCTGAGCGGCCCTTTTTTTCTTTGGTTTGCGTTTTATCCGTTGGACTGAATCGTCGGACGATTCGCTGTCGGATATGTCTTTGCTTTCCTTTTCCTTTCGCGTAGGAGAAATTTCATTTTGTGCTGGTAATAGAGGTGGGTAATGCTCTCCCTCATGATATAAATGTATCCAATTAGTATCTCCCGTTTGATTTCCCCACAAATGACTATATGTTACCGATCCCTTAAATGTCGTCGAGTGAACACATATATTTTTATTATATTCTTCGCTGAACTACTAACATGTATGTCTTCGTGGTCTAGTGGATGAGGTAATGGAATAGTAATCAAAAGGTAGAGTGTTCAAATCGAAATGGGGCCAAATTCGCAGTTGATTTCTCATCTGGTTTCTCACATGATTTCTCATCTGATTTCTCATCTGGTTTCATCTGGTTTCTCATCTGATTTTTTGAAGCAGGGCCAAGCAAGCGCTTTCAAGCAATTGCTGCCTTAATTGGGCAAAATTTGACTTTATTTTACATAATTTTATTAGAGAGTCAAATAGACAATTTCCCGTTTTGTCGACGGTTTTGTTCTGCGTAAATTGCTTATTAGGTTCGGAGCAACTGTTGCTTCCTTCATTAGGAATTTATTTTCGCTATGATTCTGGGGGGTCTGTTCTGAATCTTTAGATTGATTATTTTCGGTATTGTCATCTTTGTCGCTTTTTTGTGTCGACGATTTAGTGGAGAATGCAATGTTTTCGAGATATTCGTTATCCTCTCTGGATTCTGTCGTCGGTTCTGATTGATTCGAGTCCATTTTCTTTGGCTGTGGCTCGAATCTTGGGAGGGAGATGTTTCAGATACCATCGTCTACTTCCATCGCACTTGGTTTGGAATTTTCCTCGTCTGGTATGAATGTGAGCTGGTAAAAGTTTTTTCTGGCTTCGTACATGGAATCTCGTTCACTTAGAGAACTTTTGTATTCGTTGTCTTCTTTTTCTTCGCGTGGTTTATCCTCTGGATCAGTTATAATGGGATCCTCTGGACCAACTGTAAACGGTTCGTCTGCCTCGCGAATACGAATATCCAGTCCGCCTTTTCCCCGTGTCTCAATTTTCTCTACATCCACCATAAAGCGTGCTTTGGCTAAAGTGCCTATGTCCCGCATGTATTTTTGCCCATTTTGAAAAATGTACTCATCAAACTAGGTTTTGTGGGCTCCGGATCTCTCCTTTTCGCTTCTACCTCTGTCCTCTTTTTATCTTCCTTTAGCGGGCTTGTTAGCTCCTGATTTGTTTCTGGTGCCGAGGAGGAGGCGTTTGGACCTATCGATTGCGATAATGGATCTGTAGTTCGATTGAGGTACTGAGGTGAGCTTACCGTGTTAGATCTCGGGGGACTATGGTGGAATTGTAATGGTGGTTGATTTATTGTCTGACGGCGAGGTGCTCGGCTGATTACATTATCTGGATTTTCTGTTGCTGTGATCGCTGTTTCGTTACATTTGCTAGACTGTTTTGCAATAGGGGTACTGCAAGCTTTTACCTGCGCTGCAAATTTCCCGCTGCTTGGAACCGAATCCATTGACTCATTGTCGTTTGGTTTGCTTATGATCTTCTCACGATCTGTTTTGACGGTAGTGTCGCCTATTTTTAGCTATGACGGAATGTCTAGTAGTTTTTCTACCTCCATCTTATATTTTTGCCTGACCCGTTCTCCTGTATTTTTTGGAATCTTAAGGTTCTGATGTTCTTCCATTTCCTCATCTGAAGGTTCGTATTTTCCTGGTCGGGTGTTTCCGTATTGTCGTCCCAAAGGGTTTTTTCTTGTCCGTGGGACTTCCTGAACTCTCTGTTGAGGAAGCTAAAAATTGTTTCTTATTCTCTGTCTTCTTGGAACCTCGCAGACGATTTTTCCTTTTTCGATATTTCCTCACTGTGACGATTCGGACATTAGCCTCTTTTAATTCTTCGTCATCTTGCTCTTGTTTTTCCGCCAGTTTATATAATTCCACCCGAGGCAAATCTGGGTGTTCCTCTCCGTCTTTTAAGACAGTATGTCACGAGAGTGCGTCAGCTGCTTCGTTTCGCGGCCCTGGCCTGTAAACGACTGTGAAGTCGAAACCTTCGAATCTCGTTTTCAGTCGAGTTGATCGAAGCTTGGGCCTTTTGATTTCGTGGATCCACTTCAGTGGTAGGTGGTCAGTTATGACGGTAAAATGACGACCGTACCCGTATCCACGGAACTGGTCTATGGCGAAAACGACTGCTAATAATTCTTTATCATAGGTGGAATATCGCAGCTCTGCTTCTCGTAGCGTTCGAGAGGCGAATGCGCAGGACCAATCTTTCCCTATCTCTCCTTGGCTCAGGATTGCTCCCAAGGCATAGTCGGATGCGTCCGTGGTTATTGAGAATGGCCCATCGAAGGTTGGTGATCGTAGTACGGGCTTGTTACAGAGGGTATTTCTTAATGTCTCGAATGCTATTTGTTGTTCATTTCCGCATACGAAATCCTCCGTTTTTCTGAGCAGCGTCGTTAATGGTAATGCGATCGATGCAAATTTTGGAACGAAACGTCTACAATACCCCGCCAGTCCAAGAAATGGTTTTATTTTCTTTGGTTTTGTGACTTTGGTAAAAAGGTGACTTCTTTACATAGAAATTTTGTGGTTTTTGTGGTTCTACTGTTAGATTAGCGGATTCTAAACGCTTCATTAATCGTCTGAATTTTATCCCGTGTTTCTCTAAATTTTTGCTGAGAACTATGATGTCATCGAGGTAGACAAAGAGTTCCGTGCCCTGTAATCCGGCAAGGCAGATATCCATTAGACGTTGGAAAGAGTTGGGGGTTGAGTCATAGGGTTTTGTGGGTTAATTCTACCCGTTTGGAATGTTCTTGCTGGGCTAGGCCTATTTATATCAAATTGGTTTCTATCGTTTGTCGCGGTATTATTCGAAATGTAATTATCTTGATCTATGGTTAGCTAAGTTCCCGGCGTTTGGAAGTTAGTAGGATAATCGGAATATGCTCGCGTTTGATTTATGGTGTCGCATGGTGCGAAATTAAAATTTTGCATTGCCGATTGGGCGTAGCGTTGGGCGTCCGCAGGATTATTCCGTGATTCCGGTGTTGTATAATTAAAAAATTTTTGTCTAGCCCCTATTGGCGTTTGTGGTACATGTTGTGTATTTGGAGACCTAACATTTTCTAACGCTTCATTAATCTTTCTGGCCGCGAAGGATAACATTTTTTCATTCTGACTCGGCCCCCCTGTGAGGGCCATTTCCACAGCTCTCAGGGCTGACAATTTTTCTGTCTCCTCGATTTTCTGTCGACAACTTTCGTCGTTGTGTGTCGATACTGTATTAGTGAGATACAAGCTTCCCTTGGTCGATTCTGCGATAGTTGCGAAATATCCGAACATCTCCATTTCTGAATCGATTTTACTCACATCTCCGGTGGATCTACTACTCATTCTCTTTTCTGACCACAGAAAAAGTCTGAAATTCATTGTCAGTTTAACAATTGTCTGTTTATTGTGTATGTATTTCTTTTTGTGTGTGTTCGAAGTTTTGAAATGACCCGAGCTGGCAGACTTGCAATTTCCGAAGATCTGCCTCGCATCCGCTCGTATGGTCTTTCGTCTAAAATTTTGCAACAGTCAGGGCTGGCAGACTGGCAAATTCCAATGATCAGCCTCGAATCCGCTCAATAACGCTGCAAAACTTTTAGACTTTTTTAAGCTTCTATAGTAAAGGAAAGGAATATTTGTCTGTTTATTGTGTGTATTTTTTTGTATTAGTTCGAAGTTTTGAAATGACCCGAGCTGGCAGACTGGCAATTTCCAAAGATCAGCCTCGAATCCGCTCGTATGGTCTTTTGTCTAAAATTTTGCAACAGCCGAGGCTGGCAGACTGGAAATTTCCGAAGATCAGCCGCGAATCCGCTCAATAACGCTGCAAAACTTTTAGACTTTTTCAAAGCTTCTATAGTAAAGGAAAGGAATGTTTGTCTGTTTATTGCATTTTTTTTGTGTTAGTTCGAAGTTTTGCAACAACCAGGGCTGGTAGACTAGCTAGATCTGGCAATTTCTTCTCACTGTCCAGTGCGAAAGGGGGGCTAGCGCTTATTGACCGTAGACATTAGCACGACGTGGAATCAATTACCTAATGATCAGCCTTGAATCCGCTCGATAGCGCTGCAAAACTTTCAGATTTTTCAAAGCTTCTAGTTATATGAAGAAAAAAAATGTTGTGTCTGTTTGCTGTATCTATGTATATATTTATTTTTGAATGTACTGATTTTACCGCGTTAAGATGGAGTGGAGAACGGAACGAACGCAACTAAAACTTGGACATCTTCGCGTGAATTGTGTAATTGAAATAATTCTAAGATATGTTTTAAATTGCGAGGGAGGATAATATAGATTCCACGAAAAAATATAGCAATGTACTTACATGCACAGAGTTACGAAGACGATGATGTTCTTGCAGAGTCATGTCATCCTTCCTTCCCGTCACTTCCTGTTAAAAAAATTTTTAATTTTCTTACCCACGTTCCTCAATGAGAATCTATCGCTCTATGTGGATTCGGTTTCGTCCCACTCTCCGGTAACTTTATTGTAATATAATATTTGCGCGCCAATGAATAAAATAATAGGACAGCTCGGTGTCCTATGTAACAGAATATTTCTGCCATATTCTCGTAGACGGGAAAAATCATTCGAAATAATCGTTTTTGGTTAACGATACTATTTTTATCCTTTCGTAATAAATATTATAAATATTTATTATTCGTCGTCATTGCAATTCGTCGTACGTTGAAATTACGGGTCTAAGATGACCGTTCCAGTTGAGTTCGTTGTCGTCACGTTACCGAGCGGTGAGCAGAGTGCGACAATTTCACTCCGATCTCCGATGATCTCGAAAAAAATGTTTTTAAGGTTACGGAGAATATCGACTATACGGAGTTTTGTCATTTTGTTGATATCGCCAATTGGAATAGATAGCGTTAGATGCATATTTCCAGCGTTGCATTATTATTTTCAATCGCAAGAACATAATATAAAATAATTCAGTTATAATTTATATAATAACTAAACGAAAAGTTTTACTAATTTTAGTAGTAATACTGCCGTAAGTTTTTTCCTATTCTCAAAAGAGGCAGATATTAGATGAACTAGTTTTTGAGCTTGCTTACTTACAGCTAATAATGATTTTTATCTGTCAGTAAAAATGATTATAAGAAGCTCGTTAGAAGCAAGTAGAGTACGAACCGACATAATTATTTTTTTAAAAGTGTAAAATTAAATTGCTCAATTTTAGCCGCTGAGCAAATTTAACTTTGTAATAACATTCGTTCTTTTCGTTACTATTTTTCATAGAATCATTATTTTATGGAATATTTATTTTTATTGATGTATATTCGATTTTATAAGACAATTTTCCAAAATTTTGTATTCATCGAATTTGTTTGAATACTTAGTTTATAATTTACCTCCTTAAAAACGATTCTGCTGCATATTTTGAAAAGTTAACTCAGATTTTCCTAGCAAAGTGTAAGATAAGATGCACTCTTCAAAGAAGGTTATAGAATATAGAATATTTAAACTAGTAGTGCAAGTGCTTGACATTGCAATTTGCGAACCTTGTACGTCTAATTATTAATTAATTATTATTATTATTATTCGCGCATATGGTTGCCGATGATGTTGTTCAATTAATTCTCTCCATAGTTTTTTGCGTCTATTAAAACTATTAAAATTATCATGAACAAAGCATCCGTGTCTCTTCCTGCAGAGTTCATATTTGAGACTGAGTTCCTTGTGTTATCATAGAGAGACTCTTAGCTCTCCATTGATGTATGGCAGAAAGGATACATAGAAGTATGAAAAAAGGTATGGCAGAAAGTTTGCCTAGAAGTATGGAAAAAGGTATGGCAGAAAGTATGCCGAGAAGTATGGAGAAATGTATGGCAGAAAGTATGCCTAGAAGTATGGACAGTGGTATGGCAGCAAGTACGCCTAGAATATGGACAAGGATATGGTAGGAAATATGCCTAGAAGTATGTCGAATAGAACAGATATAAGTCGTGGAGTTAGTATCAATCAAAATTATCATTAACGTATTCATGTGTGTATTTGCAGAGTTGATTTGAGAGCGTGTGTTCCTAGGGTCGCTGAACATTGCGTCCAGTAATTCGCAGCATAGTTCTTTGTATCTAGGGATGGAATTCGCTCTGACTCGACGACTAGGTGCGTAAGGTCGTTGAACATTGCATCCAGGTAATTTGCTCCATAGTTTTTTTGTGTCTAGGTAGGGAATTCTATCGGAATACTTTAGTCCGTACTTCTGGGTATACTTTCCGCCATACCTTTTTCCATACTTCTAGGCATACTTTCTGATATACCTTTTTCCATACTTCTTTGCATCCTTTCCACCATACATCGATGTACAGCTAAGAGTCTGTCTATGATATCCTAAGGAACTCAGTCTCAAATATGAACTCTGCAGGAAGAGACACGGATACTTTATTAATGAGAATTTTAATAGTTTCACATTATACGATTTATATCTGTACATTATCGTGTACGGCTACATTCCCCACCTAGACAAAAAAAACTGTAGTTTAAATATTCTATATTCTATAACCTTCTTAGAAGAAAACATCTTGGCTCATACTTCGTTCGGAAAATCTGAGTTAACTTTTCAAAATATGCAGCAGAATCCTTTTTAACGAGATAAACTATAAATTAAGTATTCAAACCAATACGGTGAACATTAAAATTATTACTTATGTCGACTGTACTCTACTATAAACTGACAAAGATCTTTCTATCGGTCTTACAGTCTAATCAATATTCATGGGCAATCAGTTTGCCCTTGTTTACAATCACCCCCGAAGAATCTGAAATAAACTTATATTTAACCCTGAAATAAACTTTTGTTAGTAAAGGACAATCTGACCGCCCCCCACCACCCAAACATGCCCAACGTTTCGAGCCCGCTCCGGCTCCTCCTCAGGGACTGAAATGGAAAGCATGTTTAGCCTCCTTATATATCCATCCCTCTACCTATCCCTCCTCTCCCCACCACCAACCTCCCTCTCCCCTTTACCAATTTCCCTTTACAACTTAAATTAATAAAGAATGATAAATGTTATCTAATTTACTCGACTCTATCATTAAATTAACATTATTTCGATTCCTTAGAATGTGGATACTCTCAAAACACTCTCTCTTATATTTATTCCTAATCCCCTCTTCTAAATACGGTGATTACAAAATTTTGGAAAATTGTTTTATAAATTCGGATATACGACAATAAAAACAAATATTCCATAAAATAATCATTCTATGAAAAATAGTAACGAAAAGAACGAATGTTATTACAAAGTTAAATTTACTCAACGGCTAAAATTGAGCAATTTAATTTTACACTTTTAAAAAAATCCCCAACTGGAAAGGTCATCTTAAACCCGTAATTTCGACAACAACGATGAATAATGAATATTTTTAATATTTATTACGAAATGATAAAAATATTATAGATACTCAAAAATGACTATTCCGAATTATTTTTATCCCGTCTACAAGAATACGCTAAAAACATTTATTTCGGAAAAGAAATTACGACATCTCGACTGGAAAAATGCAGCCCAGCTCAATGGCTCGGTATAGGGCTGGCCTATTACCCCGCTCCACCGTGTCCGAACGCAGTTTTCCGTCAGCGAAGGAGAGTAGTTATCCCCCTTCGATAATTTTTTTCTCTCTCGCACCCGTGGTGACATTTTAAGGTTGCTGTAAGCTGCCTAGTCCGTCGAATTAATCTTGGAATTTTTCTGATAGTTCTGACAATTTCAAATTCATCAAGCAGCCTAATCGCTTGTAACTTTCCAACATTTCCTTAACACCGTTCTGGTAATCCTCACTTTTCTGATTACCCAAAAAGTTCTGAACAACTTTCTTGAAATCTAGCCATACTGCTTTTTCATTGATGGTCATTTTTGTAACGAACGTATCATCGTTACACATGCTTCGGATTTGAGGACCGTCAAAAATTCCTTCTTTTAGTTTAGAATTGCTTATTTCCGGAAACTTTTCTGCTAAGTATTGAAAGCAGTCACCATCTTTGTTCAAAGCTTTAACGTACTGTTTCATGAGGCCTAATTTAATGTGAAGGGGTGGAAGCAGAATAACTGATGAATCAACTAAAGGTATGCGAATGATGTTCTCCGATCCAGGATCAAAGCCTGTTCTTTCCAGCCATGCCTGCTGTAAGTAGTAACTATCTCTAGCTCTCCTATTCCATAGACATAAGAAACATGGATATTTTGTAAAATGTAACTTCTGTTCAAGAAGCATGGTTATAATCTTAAGATCACCGCAAAATTTCCACTTATGTTCTGCATATTTTATTTTTTCCAAAACTATTTCTAAGGTCTCATATGTTTCCTTTAGCTTAGTCGAATGGGAAATTGAAATAGGTGCAAACGTATTGCCATTTTGGAGAAGAACAGTTTTTAGGCTACGTTTGGAAGAGTCAATAAACAGTCTCCACTCTTCACCTTTGTACCAATTAGGTTTTAATTCATTTATAACTCCTTTTACACCCATAGAATATGTCAATGAGAGCTCTGTATCTGTAGCATAAAATTTTCGAAATTCCTTTTCTCTGTTTCGATAAATACAAGATTTGGTTCCTTTTGACAACAAGTTCTTTTTTTCAAAACTGAAGCTCGATACTCAGCTCCATCTTTTGGTAATCCTAAATTTCTTATGAGGTCATTCAACTCTTTCTGATCGAACTTTTCCGGGGACTTGCTCGTGCCAGCTGGAACTTACTCATCTTCACCTTCGCTTGAACTATCCTCAGTGGAACTTTCACCAATTTCCATTTCCTCTTCAGCCAACGAGTTGTTAATGTCCATAAGTTCGTCGCCCATTTCAGTAACATTTTCAGAAGAAACTGGTGTCTTCACAGAAGAAACATTTGCATATTTAATGTACTCTTAGTATGTGCCGAATGGCCTTCTGTGTTTGTTATACAGAAATAGCAGTCATCTTAAGATTTCGACTTTTAATATGATTTAATATGATGGCAGATTTTTGTTGGATGCTAAAAAGAGAAACCAAGCCGAGAGGAACGAAAAGAAAGAGAAATCCGCTGGATATGTCGTTTGAAGACACCAGTGTTCGTTACAAACGAAACAAAGTGTAAGAAAATTGGTTAGCCTTCGATGTTGTAACCTTTTATTCTAAAACACTAATGTTGTAAAATTTGAAAAACTATAGGTGAGTTTTTGCTTAAAATGTCCTAACGCAGTGATATTCCGACGAAGTCTCACAATTTTCATCAATTTTTATAGGTTTTCCACCAGATTTTCAAAATTTAAAGAGCGTACAAGTAAAATAAACTTCAGTTTTGGCTTTAATGCGTTAAAATACATAAAAAAATATTCATACGCTGCTGCGCACTGAGCAACGTACGAAATTATCGCTTCCCAACTGACTAGGTTCGATAGGTGACTCAATGCCGATCCATCCAACTAGTAAGCACGCTTATCACGTAGCGGATACGCAAAGAGAGCGCAATGCTCTACAAGCTTGTTGCGAGAGCTTCAAGAATTACTTATATCTAGAGCTTATCATTACTGTTGCAGTCCATCCACCACCGCGTATTGGATGGCGGACAGATGCTTATGCTCTCTTTACCTAGGTTCAGAAGAAAAGTGTATTACTTTTCCCCCTTATCAGCGAAAGTGCTTTACGCATAGCCGGTTCACCAAGAAATCGCAATGAACTCTTGCGAGTGCAACGGGTTCGCCAAAAGAGCGCAATGCTCATTTAGCTTGCCGCGAGAAGTTTCGTAATCTTATTTAAACACTCTTCCGGGTTCTTCAGCACTTGCAGTTAGTGATTGACTTGTCGGAAGAGCTCGGGGTAGGGATTGTGAAATGAAACTAAGAGGATTAAGTGTCAGAAAGGTATATTCAATCGGTTTGGCTATTGGTACAAGAGTAGTGATTCAGTGCGGATTCGGGTGCGCTTATATAAGTATACTTGTCTGTGGCGAGGACATCTGGAGATTTCCCTCTCTCCTTATCGGTGTGACTCTCTCGTGCAGGTGCCGGTTTGATTAGCGCGAGCGTCTCGCGGCTTGATGGTGTGCGCGAGTATGTGTGCTTGATTCGCACATCTGGCGCTCGCATTCCTGCCCTCTTGAACTCCTTAATACTTACTTCCGTAATATTTAATTTACTAATACTTTTAATTGATTTTAACTTGCTTGTAATATATTTTTATATTGAATTTCCATAACATATATAATCGCCTTAATTGACTATAATATTTTCATTACTTTAAATACTATATCTATCCTTTTAAGTATAACTCTATTTATTTATCTATATTGTATGGCTTTAATTTTTATAACTATTATTTATTTTATTTATTTTACTTTCGAACACATGTGTGTGTCACAGCATGGAAGAAACTTTTGGTGAAGTGCACTTGCACTTCCCAACTAACCATACACATACACGCACATACATAGGGTTTTTTAACTCCGCGGGCCGGTTAAAAAGCGGTTGTAAAAGAGTTCGCGTCACGTGTCGAGAGTAGCCATTCTAAAAACACCGGACTCAGCTGCGATCGGAAGATCAGCTACAAAGTGTGCGAATAGTAAAGAACGCGTCTGCATAGGGGAGCGTAAATATAAAAGAATTGAATCTGCCAAAAAGATAAAGTAATCTAGATTTTCATATAAATGTATACAAGAAGAAGTGGAGTATCTTATTACTGAATAAATCGATTAGTTTGATTTAAAATTTTGATTTGATTATTTAAAAATCCTATCCACCTGCATAAAATTGCATCCTACACACTATCCAAGATATTACTTATAAGAAATAAAAGTAGATATATAGAAGAACATTTCAAACTATAAAAAAAAACTTTAAAATTATCTGAACAGCTGCTACTATCAAAGTAATCGCGTTTAAATGAAACATGTAAAGACTACTATTACTAAACAAATAAGATTTAAAATTATTCAAACATTTGTAACCATCCAAATAGTAGCGCTAAAAATATACGAATAAATACTACTTTAATTATAAAAATAGCGCTTAAAAGTACTCAAACAGCTGCAACTATCAAAATAGTAGAGCTTAAATAGAAACCTTGTTGAAACAACAAGTGGTTAGGGTTCGGCGAATTCACGCCAATGCAACTGCCGCTCCCACGAAACCCGCGCGCGCGCGTGGCATGTCGGCCTCCCTTCCTTCACCGCTCTTGCCGTCGCTCTCCCCACCAGCCGTGGGCCTATATAAAGGCTGTAGCGTCAGTCGTCAAGTCAGTCGTCTCGTCTGGAACATTCCGAGCAGCAGCAGCACTGAGACAACGGCGAATTGAGGACACGGACAAGCAGTGCGGCAATCACGTGTCACGGCGGGCGGCATTCCTCACTCTGCAGTGTCTAGGATGCATAAACTAGTTTTTTATTTCACTTATATTTTGCGTTAATTTATATTTGTTTTTATTCAATCATTCTTTTGTTCAATAAATTTAATTCTCTCGCACAAGTGTTGATGGTTATTTCACATACCCGATCCGGCCTCTATCCAGTAGAGGAAAACATTGGTCCTTCGAGCCGGATCTGGGTTGTGGGACAGCTGCCAAGCAATCTTTCGATCAGAGCCCTAACAGGATTAAGCTGAATGATGGGCGTGGGCAGTGGGTCTTGAGGAGTGGCTCCTGCTTGACCAGCCCACGCCTCGAGTAAACAAGAGCAGAGAAGGAAATCGGTTGGCAGAAGTGGTTTCCGCACAACCGTCCCATTATGCCGTCCATGAGAGTGCAAATTCTGGAAGCAGATCGGAAAGAGTGGCTCTTGGTCGATTGCTTCAGTCTGTTGACCCTGATTGAGTGGGGCAAGGACGCTGATTGTTGAGAGTGGCTCTCAGTCACCATCCGACCTCACTTGACCAATCATGATTGCAAAAGTATCAGTAAGGCTCTACCCGTTGGAGTTTATGGACGTCCGACTGAGCTGTTCCCCACAAATACGATTGGGCTTGTCTAAATTTATCTGTTTCAGCCCCCCAGGAAAGCTCAGCCATCCGATTCTGCGAGGACAAACGAGGTATCCTAGCGAACCCAAGAAGCTTGCAGGATGGAGGATTTACTGCCGAGACAGCTTGCCTTGGCGGGTCTCATTGACAACTTCTCTCAAAATACACTAAGGGTCCGAAGAGCGAACATCAATACACCGTTCATACGCTGTGTTCGAGAGCACTTGAACAGATACTGGGACGAGTTCCGGCGGAACCACGAGGGATTGCAGGACGCTGTCCTGTTGGACCATGATGTGTATTTCACTGAAGATCGTTACTCCTTGACCGAACTCAGCTACTCACAAGCACTTGGCATGCTTTACGATGAGGAGACCAGATTACTCGGTCCGGTGCTTCCCCATCCAGTACTTACGGCTCCAACCGGACAACCACAGAGACAGGTACATCTCCCGAAAATCGCGCTGCCGGCATTTTCAGGACTCCAAGAAGAGTGGGAGTCCTTCCGAGATCTTTTCCGGTCTCTAGTTCACAACGACCCTGGGCTGACAGGAGTGCAGAAGTTGTACTACTTAAGGGGAGAAAACACGTTAGGAGACTGATTTTTATTGTTTTTTCATGATTTTTTTTAGAAAGGAAGAATCAATTAGAATGAAACAGCATTTTAGGAACATTTTTTATATATTTTGAACTATTTTTACAAATTATTTGAAATGATTCGGCCCACAAATAACAGAGTTATACGCTGATGAGGGCTGCTCCTTATCATTTTAGTTGTTGACTGGCGTGGATTGTATTGTAGTGGCCAATTCAATTTTCATCTGAAATCACACAGCTTGAAATTTTACATTAATAACGTATTTTCCAAGAATATGAACCTCAATGGAGGTAAAAATAATAAAAATTACAAATTTAGTAGGTGTTTGAAAAAAATTTTCAATTTTCGACATTTTTTTTCGTTGATTATGCAATAAAAAAATACCTTTAAAAATATAATATCACCTCTATTTTCGATTCATATTCTTCATAATATAATAAAGAATCATGACATTTAATTTGAAGATGATTGGTTCATTACTTTTTGAGTGAGAACCCACGCCATCTTGAAAAAAGTCATTTTGAGAAAAAAGCGATTGAAAAAAAATTCTGAAAAATTATAAATTAAATGGCATTATCAATAATATCAAGTTCTTACCGACTAATCAGCTATTCCTGCACCATATAACAACCCCTCTTCTTCTTCAAAAGCTTCATTTTGAGCTTGTAGAGCAGCTTTTCGAGCTACCCGACCTTCTTTGGTTTCCATGGAGTTACGT
>UELU01105043.1:0-14591 GCA_900490025.1 Megastigmus dorsalis
CAATCAATTTTTGGTGTAAGCTAGCTCAGCTAGCTGTTCAATTGTCCCTGCATCCCTCCGCGCTCGGTGCAAGCGTACGCGCGACCGCGAGCGACGAGCGCCACTCCCCACCTCTTCGCGCTGCTCCATTCCACCTTTCGCCGCCGATACTGCCGTCCGCTATAGCCGCCCGCTGATTGACTCATCTTCTTAACTTTTAACTATTAATAACTCGGAAACTTCTTGCCGGATCGAAAAACGAGAAATATACGTTGTTCTTAGAATTTTAAGATCTATCGAATGGTATATGTCCTGTTATCCGAAAATAATCCATCCTGTATAATAATTCAGTTATAATTTATATTATAATTAAACGAAAAGTTTTACTAATTTTAATAGTAAAACAGCCGTAGGTTTTTTTCTATTATTATCAAAAGAAGCAGATACTAGATGAACTGTTTTTTAAGCTTGCTTACTTACAGCTAATAATGATTTCTATCTGTCAGTGAAAATTTTTATTAGAAGCTCGACAGAACTAAGTAGAGTACGAATCCACATAATTATTTTTTCAAAAGTGTAAAATTAAATTGCTCAATGTTAGCCGCTGAGCACATTTAACTTTGTAATAACATTCGTACTTTTCGTTAGTATTTTTCATAGAATGATTATTTTATGGAATATTTGTTTTTAGGGTCATATATCCGATTTTATAAGACAATTTTCCAAAATTTCGTTTTCATCGTATTTGTTTGAATACTTAATTTATAGTTTACCTCTTTAAAAAGGATTCTGCTGTATATTTTGAAAAGTTAACTCAGATTTTCCGAACAAAGTATAAGCCAATATGTACTCTTTTATGGAGGTTATAGAATATAGAATATGTAAACTATTAGTAGTGCAGGTGCTTGACGTCTAATTACACAGCCTCACAAAAAAAAATTGAAAGTCCCAAAAACTTAACCATGGTAGTTATATGTTTTTGGGGTCGCTGATTCCGAATCCGGGATCAGTTTAACCCAACCCAACCCCATCGGATCTTGGTCAAGGTCATTTCAAGGTCAAATGTACAAAATTAGCGGTAACCAAGGTTCAGCAGTACATACATATGTTTTTGGGGTCGCTGAATCCGAATCCGTGGTCCGTTTGACCCCATCACCTCAGCGTCAAGGTCATGTCAAGGTCAAATGTACAAAATTAGCGGTAACCAAGGGTTAATAGTACATACATATGTTTTTGGGGTCGCTGAATCCGAATCCGTGGTACGTTAGACCTTATGGCACAGTGGCCGGAAACGTCAAAAAAATGCATTAAATTCTAAACCCTAAGCCCTTAAACCCTCAAACCCTAAGCCCTATGCCCTAAATGCTTGAACCCTTAAATCCTAAACCCAACCCTTAGTTAGGTACATTCAAATTTGTTAGAAGTATATGCAATTCAATAAAATACCCATAAAAATTTCAAGCCTATGAATCTTTTTTATGGTAACGAACTATTTTATTGCCAAATGATTTACGAAGTGGATTACGCTACCGCTTTTCCGCTGTTGATGGTAGATCTTGTTTCAACGACCAACAGTAATCTCTATTACACAATACAAATGTTTATGCAGCCATTCCCATAGGATATTCGGTAATACTGGATGAAAAGTATTGTAACATGGAAGTAATATTAAACCGAATAAAATACAATGATCATAAATGGCAAATATGTGGGGATCTTAAAATCATAACAATACTTTTAGGGCAACAATCGGGATTCACAAAATATCCTTGCTATTTATGTGAATGGGATAGTAGGGATAGAAACAATCATTACATAAAGAGTCTCTGGCCCCTAAGAAAAACGTTCGAACCAGATTCTAAGAATGTAAAAGAAAAGCCACTTGTTGATCCATCAAAAATTCTAATACCACTTGGTGGATTTTGAGTTATTTCTTGAGGTTAGAAATAAATTCTGACCTATAGGGGTTAATCGGATTGCGGATTTGTTTTCAGCGGGAAAAAAATACATGGAATTCATGGTGCGTTTTAACGAAATTATATAGTTTACTACACGAAGCACCTGAATTATACGATACATTTTCTAAATTTGACCTTCTTCTGACCTTGACCCTGACATGAACGGGTCAAATAGACCACGAATTCGGATTCAGCGACCCTAAAAACATTAAATTCACGTGGTCTGGAATACCGTGCAAGAAACTTTTTTTTGTGGGCCTGTGTAATTATTTACGAGGATTCCCCTTCTCAATAACCCTGGCTTGCTGAAGTATCCAGGGAAAGTTTCAATCGTACAGCGAGATAATGCTTCCTAGCATCGTGTATTTTGATTGTATCGCTAACCCGTAATTTGCGTTTGCTATATTGTTACTTCTATTAATGTTCTATTTAACGTCAATTTGATAAATTTTTTTTCCTGATCCATTGGCTACGTCCTGGATCCCATTTCTGCTTATTATTAACTCGAAATTTCCTAACGCAGCCTTATAGTGCGGGAGCGCATTTGTGTTCACATCACCCTTATCGATTATTTATTTAAAAATTACTCAGAGGGAGTGCGAAGAGATATTTTAATTTTTGTATCCACCTGAATGAAAGTACATTTCCGGTGCCTTAAAAAATAACCTGCGGTACATGGTCGCAAGGTGATTTGGCCATCTTCTTTCTTTTCGCTTCAGTCAGGTGACAAATTAGACTGGGTATAAAGTTGAGTTTTCTGTAGCGTAATATACTATTTTGCATAATAAAGTCATGCGACTTGCAACGATGAAATCTAATGCAATTTTTATTTGCTATACTTAAAAATATACAATCATTTATCCCCATACACTTATTTCAAAATAAATTTAAAATTCAGCCTTGTTTTAGTTTCGACAATTTAAAGTTAGCCAAATTTAAATTCAAAATGTATATAGTTGGATTTGTATGTGCTGTTGACTTGATATTTGCCATGAGTGGTCCTATTACGCCCTTGATTTTAGTTACGTGAATCTTGTTGAAAGAAACAACTATTTATTTTAATACTATCATAACTATAATTTATGTTTCAGGCAACAAATACCGATCTTTCAAACATTTATTATACGTACTTTGAATCATCTGGTAACGCAATATCTATAAAACGAAATAAAATTCAATCTGGTGTACCAAGACCTAAGGCCTATTATCGTTGTTCATCAATAGTATAGTTTATCAGTGAAAAAAATTATGGAGATAAAGAAAGTTTCAAAAAATTCTACACTATTGGAATCTATATAAAATGAATTAATGCTTCGTATTCAGAAGATTTTTAAAACTATTTGTATCAAAACAGAACAATTTTATTCACAGGAATTTTCTCAAGAACTAATTATCTGTTTTTTTACTACATTGAATTATTTTCTCTTAATAAAATATCACAATTTGGAACATTCGTTACTTTTATGTAAAATAAAAACATGCAGCAAAGTCATTTAGTGTCTGTTGTAACTATTCTACGAAATTAATAGCAATGGTAAAGTAACTAAGCTGCCAGCTCCATAATGAAAATTAAAGTTATCTTAAAAAATGAAGGTTTTTTAAAATCAGAAATACACTTCTACATAATGTAATGTAGACAATTATGCTATTATATATGAGTTCATTAATACTATAAATATTATCATACAATTTCTGTATTGCATGTATATAAGAGAATACTAAATTCCTAATCACGGCGCTCGGTAGCGTGCCAGAGGCAATTGAATGTCGCAATCTGAGTGTGCGACCATGCGTCATACATAATTCTTGTTTGCCTTTCCAGAAAAGTGGTGCTGCATATAGAATGTCTCATAACTGTAGACCCACTTGCCTATTTTAGTTATAAGTAGCTTATTTTTTTTAAATAACATTCAAAAAATTACGAAAGTTGTATTACATGGAAACGCTATAATTCTTTTCATTAATTTCAAGACTTATAAGTCGGAATCATAATTTTTAAATGTACTTTATTTTTTAAATTGACAAATTATTACATATGTAGCTGTTTCATATCTATCGATGCACTTAAGAAAATATTTTTATCACACTCTAACCTAAAAAACCTAATATGAGATATGAAGCGTAGCTTATAAAAATATATGAAAAATAATGCTTGTCTTTTAACCTTCATTGCAAAGCCAATATACATGTTAGAAAATATTATAAAAAAGATAACCAAAATATAGATAATAAGCTTTCATTTGTATTTTAGAACAAGTTATTAGTACTTTTAGTTCAGAAGTAATGGGCGATCTAAAACATGGATAAATTTTGAGCCTTAAAATTTAGCGTTTATTTCACTAATAATTCATAAAATGTATAGAAAATGTATAAAATCGCAAATTATGAAGATAATTTTCTCTCCCTCTTATCTTTTGAATTGAAGGGACTAATAACTAATTCTAAGATATAAATGAAAAATTATTATCTATGCTTTGGTTATCTTCTTTATAACATTTTCTAAAATGTATATTTTAGGCTCTGCAACGAAGGTTTAAACGTAATCATGATTTTTCATATATTTTGTTAAATTTAGCTTTAAGTCGGTCATATTTTCTCTGCCAAAAATGTCTCTGTAAAGTTTCAGCCAAATCCGTGACCTGGAGGATGTGACCACCCCTTGTAAGTGAACAAAGCTTGAATTTTCGTGTTAAACCATAGAAATCGGGCGCTTTAAAGTTGTTCTGGCTATACAGGCGCATCCAAAAGTTATTTTTTTACTTAAAACCCAAATCAATAATTCTATAATGTTAATTTTAAATTTATAGTTGGATGATTTGTGGAGAATAGTAAAATGACCAATATAAACTTTGAAAATTCCAGCTCCGATTAATGATAGAAAAGTGGCATGGTGTTTTTTAAGAGAGTATTTTTCGTTCATAAGAGTGAATCGACAATAAGTGATTATATAATGTGAACTTTAAATTACGGATCAAGACGATTTGTGGAGAATGTTAAACTGAACGATATGAGATTTGAAAATTCAAAATCGAGTCAATAGTAAAAAAGTGTCATTGAACAAGGTATTGTTGCTTATGAACCATACCGCTTTTTTACTATTGATCTGATTTGGAATATTTGAAGCTTATATTATTCCGTTTGCAATTCTCCACAAATCACCCAAATATAAATTTAAAATTCACATTGCATAATTATTTAATTCCAATTTTACTTAAAACTAACTTTTCGATGCGACTGTATATCTAGAACAATTTTCTAACGGATAATCTCGCATAGCTTGATGAATAATACGGAATCTTATATGGATATGTTTCAACTGTGAATGGAGAACTGGGCTTGTTCACTAACTTTGCAGCTGATTGAATGTTATTAAATAAAGTAATTGTAACATACACATGTGTAATAAAATAAAAGAAACAAATTCAAATAAAACAAGTAATTTAAAGTAAATTGTTAAAGTTTGAAAAATAAAAGAATATTGTCTAAATAAATAGATATAAATAAATCACTTATATGTGACTAATATAAACAATATAATAAAAGAATTATTCGATTTAAATTTAATTTAAGCGATTAGAATTTAATATAAAAACCGAAATATAGAATTAAGACATACAATGAGTGCGAGAGAGAAGGAATGCGAGCGCCAGATGTGCGAATCGAGCGGTAACGACTAATATAAATAATATAATAAAAGAATTATTCGATTTAAATTTAATTTAAGCGATTAGAATTTAATATAAAAACCGAAACATAGAATTAAGACATACAATGAGTGCGAGAGAGAAGGAATGCGAGCGCCAGATGTGCGAATCGAGCACACACACACGCGCACACCATCAAGCCGCGAGACGTTCGCGCTAATCAAATCAACACCTGCACGAGAGTAACATACCGATAAGGAGAAGGGGTAATCGCCAGATGTCCGCGCCCCAAGACAAGCATATAAGTGCGACCGAATCTGCGCTAGAGGAACATTCTTATATCAGCTCCAATCGATCTTAAATAAATCCGCTTCACGAAAATCCTTTCTCTTTTCGCTACCCATCCTCTATCAGCTATCTCGATTGGTTTCTCGCTTATTGTAAACCGAAACGAACCTGAGAGAGTAAAGATATAAGAACATACCTTTTCGTGGCCAGTTAAGAGAGCAGTACACTTTCTTTTCAAACCCGCTGTGCGTAAAGCACTGCACTCGAGCAAGCCTCGAAAGCATTGCGCTTTCTTGGCAAGTTTTGAGTGCAGAAAAGAAAAAATAATTCCTTTACGACCCAGGGCGTGGTCGTAGAGAGACTTATTAGCTTTAAGTAACTTTAATAAAGTCTCTCGCCGCAAACCGAAAAATCATTGCGATTTTTCCGGTGAACCGGCTGTACAAAAAGCACTTTACCTGATTTGGGAGGAAAAGTAATACACTTTTCGTCTAGACCTAGGTAAAGAGAGCACGAGCCTCCGTTTGTTACCCAACACGCGGTGGCAAACGGACTGTAAACTTAAAATAAGTTTTAGTTTTAAGTCAATAATTTGAGTATTCTCGCGGCAATTTGAGAGAGTATAGCGCTTTCCCTACGAACCCGCTACACTTAACGGTGTGCTCTCCAGCTGGGTAGCGTTACAATGCGTCAGATACCGAACATGGAAGAGTGAGAAGCCAAAAAAACTCTGTATTCTACCCATTGCGCGGTGGACTATATGGATGAGGCAGCTCAAATCGCCTTGCCTAACCCATACTTCCTTTTTCCACTGATTTTAGTACTCGCTCTGCGGTCGTGAAGCCATTGTGCGCTTCCCGACTATCAGTGTGGGGAGAAAATCCCTCTGATTTTCCGGCCAACTATTCCTTCAATACGCGAGGAATAGTCACGCCACCGGGGATTAGCGTGAGCTAGGAGAAAGTGAAGGAGACAGTACACGCTCTTCCAACTTTTCTGTAGCGAGTACGCAATTTGGGAGGGAAGAACTCTGTTATCTATCAGCGAGAATCGAGTCGAAAGTACGAACTCGAGTTTCCATCACCCTACAGAAACGAACAACATAACGTGAGAACGTATATATTCTGCTTCTGTTGACGATAGGGCTATCGTTTTCTGTTTCCTAGAGCACCAAGAAATTGATCCGACTGAAACTATGAACAAATATTCTATGTACGATGTCCTATCAATTTCACAATTTCCCCAGTCTACGTCTGCATATCCCAGTATACCCTTATTGTCTTGAACAAAGGTTAATTTCACATCAAGTGTACCTTGGAGATAACGTAGCACTCTCTTTGCTACTATAGTATGAGACGAATTGTGCTTTTGATTAAATTGGCAGAGCATATTGACCACGTGAGTGATACCAGGCCTAATACTAATAGCTATTTACATCAAAGCTCCAATTAGCTCTCTATAGGAAAACAAGTCCTAATTGGCAGGTGAGCCAGATTCAAAATTTAACCATCGAGTTAACAGAGTTCTATCTGGTTAGCACTCACTCTTCCCAAAACCTCTCAAGTATATTCTTCAAGAAATTATTTCAGATAAATAAATTGACTTTTCGCTTCGGTGGATGTCAATTCCAAAACCGTAATTTATTACGCCAAGGTCTCTAACCACGAACTTGGCCTAAAGTTTCTGCTTTATTTCATTTATTCTTCTACCGTTATTTGATGCAATAATAATATCATCCACTTATACTAATGTGTAAATGGATGGATGACCTTGATTATCTATGTAGACACACGAATCTAAATTTGTTAGCTGTAAACCAATTTCTCGGATGAAGATCTCAAGTTTTGTATGCCACTGCCTCCCAGCTAATTGACGTCCGTTGATCGCCTTTCACAATCGACAAACAATCTTTCCAGATCGAAAATCTTGAGGCATCTTTCTTGTCTGTTTAACTAAGATCTCGCTTGTCTCGCTTTATATTATTTTTGAGAAGGCGACCTCAAGTTGATTTGGAGGCTTCCTATATACATTGGTGTCTCCATTTTGGAATGCCATGGTATTATCGAGCTTGAGTTTAGCTGAGATTGTTAATAGTAGTCGAACGAATTGATTCTGGCAACCGGTGCAAAGGTCTCGACGAAGTCGATGCCGCGTCTTTGTGAAAATCCCTATGCAACAACCAGTCCTGCCTTCCTACGCTCCAGAGTCCCGTCCGAATTGAATTTTTTTTGAATTACCATTTGGGTTATTGTATTAACTCCCACGTGTTATTGCTCATCAAACTTTTTATCTCCTTATGGACAGCTTCAAACCATTTCTGTAGATCGGGTCTGCTGAGCTTAGCCGTCGAATCAATTTCTGATGCGAGCATAGCGTTATAGAATATGTCGTTCTCGTGTACGAATACGTTACTCTAGCTCTGTCCTGTCTCAATCACAGGAGGTTGGAGCAAGTGAGCCGTTTTATGAGAGCTCGAGAAACCATAAACCGAGTTATCATCATCAGACATCATTGTTGATCGTAGACCCTGTGGATGCTGAGAGGACAAATCAGCATAATTTATTAAAAATTAAATTCAAATTACGGTTTTCTTACGAGTCACTCATTTATTGATGCTCTTAATGACATTTCGGTGATTATTTTACCGCCCATTTCAAGTCTTGATATCTTTTTTCAATATTCGTCAATATAGATAATTACACCAACTGGTGAACGTCACGTGCCTCTGATGCCCATAATATTTGTAATATGTTCGGATAGTTGTATGATTTACTTACTCATTTATTAATGTTCATAATGATTTTTCGGCGATTATTGATGTTCATAACGACGTTTCGACGATTAATAACGTACTTTGAATTTAATTTTAAATATTCAAAACAACTAGTGATTTGAAAAATGGATATACAGTCTGATTTATATTCATCGGAACATTACTTACGGGTTCTCTGGAGTTGTCAGTATTTTTCGTTGAGTTATTCGTTTCCTCGTTTTGGCTATCATTGTCGATTGAGCAACAGTGATTTGGGTCTGAGAATATGTAACGCTCATCCATTACGCTCTGGGATTTAGGTAGATGCTTCTATCAAAATCCCTAGAGTTCGTGTCGAGACATAGTTTTTTAATGAAAGATGATTGAATTTTATTTTATCCCGTCCTAATGTGTCAGGGCAATGGAAATGTAGCGGAAACGCGCACTGGTCTCCGCACGTCACTACCCTGACACTACGAATTTTGCCAACTATAACCTTTCTATTTCCCGGATATTGGAAAATAGAAAAACCGGAGAGTTGCGAATGAATGTTCTTCACTCCGAGCGTAAGCAAGCGCGCATTGGCTTTTTTACGGCGAAGCGAGTACTGGACCCAGTGGATTAAGGATCTGATGGGTCAGACCAGGAATATTGAGTTGCTTAACATTTATGCTACTACGCAATGAATAGCATAAAAAGTCGTAGCTTCTCAACCTTCCAGGTTCGATGGATGTCGCACTGCTTCTCTAGGTTACTTCGAGAAACTCAATTGAATACTTACAATTAATATTTATATCCTATTTAATTCCTTTCTATCTAAGATTTCTCAACTAACAGAGAGAGACTATTTGAATATTAATTACTTATTTTTAATAAGTCCCTCCATGATCGCGTAATGGATCGTGAAGGGGTTATATTATATTCCTCTGTATGCTAGGTTTATCGAGAAGCGCAATCCTTGCTCGATTTGCTAGGATACAGTACTATTTCAAGCATAGCGGGTTCGCCGGAGAACGCAATGTTTTCCGGCCAGCCGCGAGGAAAAGGCACGCTTGGGTGTTTACTCTTTTCGAGTTCGTTGCTGCTTGTATTAAGCGAGCAACTCGACGAAAGAGCCTTGAGGTGCGAGAATAAAAGTATAGGTAAAATTAATATTGATAGAGATTTAATAGCAGGAGAGATCGGGTACAAGAGTGCCTCTCGAATCGAATATCAGCCGTGTTTATATACTCTTCTCATTCTTGATTTTGGCTTCCCTCTCTCCTAGATTGATCGTTGATGTGTTCACGTCCTTGGTTGTGTGAGCTTGATTAGCCGAAACTCTTTCGCTCTTAATGGTGTGCGCGCGTACGTGTGTTTGATCGTCACGTTTAGCGATCGAACTTCTTCTCTCTTGCTCTTATTATATTTACTCTTATTTTCGATTATATTCTAATTCTAATTTATTTCGCTGCTTTTAATTATTCTTAGTATCTACCTATAATCGCTTTCAAGTTGTCTTTAATACTGTTTAATCTTAATTCAATAAATATACTTGTCTTGTTATTGAGTGACTTTAACTATTATTCTATCAAATGTATTAACATTATATTTAATATGAATAAGTATTAATTAATTTATTATACTATACAGGGTGTCCTATTTTAACTTTCACACTTCAATAACTCTGAAAATATAAACTTTAAAAAAAATGTTGTGGTTAACAGTTGTAGGGTTTCAAAGGGGAAATTCAACGGTGACCTTGTCGATGACCTTGACCATGACCTTCAAGGCTATTTCAAGTTTAAATCGAATTTTTTAATGGAATCATAGACCTTTTATCCCGAAATGAAAAGTGCTGTAAATATTAAACACTAATAGGTCCTTGACCATTTTTAAAATTTGATCTTCCAAGGTCATGGTTCAGATGAATAACCTTATTAAATGTGATAGTTAATTTCGGTAAGACATAGTACGATACCATTTAGCCAAAGTAAGGAATAAAGTTTCCCAACCAGTTAAGGTAAGAAATAAGCGCTCCCAACTAGTCAAGGTAAGGAATAAGTGTTCCTAACCAGTTAAGGTAAGGAATAACCGCTCCCAACCAGTTAAGGTAAGTAATAAGCGCTTCTAACCAGTTAAGGTAAGGAATAAGCGCTCCCCACCAGTTAAGGTAAGTAATAAAGGTTCCCAACCAGTTAAGGTAAGGAATAAGCGCTCCCAACCAGTTAAGGTAAGGAATAAGCGTTCTCATCTTAGTCCTCATTGGCAATACCTCTTGTCATTTTAAGGTCAAGTCGATATTTAAACTTCTTATTTTTTAATAAATCAATTAAATTTCTATTATTGATTTTTATCTGGCAATTCATTAACAAGCTGTTTGAGTAAAGTGTTTTCGAATGTTAATATTTCTATTTCTGTTTCATCATTTCAATTTATTCAATCGTTTTATTCTGTAATTGTAGTAGAATTTCTTCTCTTATTGCCTCTAATGATTTTTACTTGATCCAAGCGATTAAGTTTCTCGATGTCTTGTTCAATACGTATACAGCGTTTGATCGTGACGTTATCTCATTTAGCGTGTGGTCTGAACAGATATTAAGTTTAATGGAACTCTAGACTTTCAATTCCGGAAATTCAAAATAACTAAATAAAAATAATTATAAATAGATCACAGAAATTATAGGATGTTTTTAAAATATCAAACGGTAATATTGACCTCAGCCACAAGATGTCCGTAAGTTTTTGATTTTTTGAAAATCTTGTCCAGCCGAAACTGATATTAGATTCATGATCAGCAACCTTAATACCATGTAATAAATTAAATAATAGAGTATGGAATTAAATAAATTATTAAATAAAATTCAATAAATAAATAAAAAATAATAATTAAATAAAAAATCACATCGTTGATTTCTACAAGTTACAGCTTTCAGATATTATTATGCATTTTAGATAATTTTCTGCGTCTCTGATTTGAGATACTTTGTCGCTGTAGAATTGCCTGTAATTCAAAAATTTATTTCTGCAATAAAAATGCTGATAAAAACTATTTAGTTTACAGTTTTACTTATAAAATTATTTTTCTTATAATTAGAAAATTATCAAAAGTTATTTGAAAAGTTTCACAAAAAATGGCTAATTATTCAGCAAATGATGTAGTTGATATTCTTTTAGTTCTTGCGCAATCTCACAGAAATTACAGAAATGCTTCTCAGCTTTACCGACAACGTTATCCTGATCGTCGACATCCAAGTCCACTAGAAATAATAAACATTGAAAGAAGATCGCGTTCAAATGCACTACATCGTCTTAGGCATCAGAATAGAGCCCTGAACAATAACGATCCAAGACTACTCACTATTTTGGGTATGATTCACATAAATCCCAATATCAGTATCCGTCAGATTGAACAAGAATTGGGTGTTCACAGAACATCGACTGTTAAGATTAGTCAGATATCGTCCTTACCATATTACTCTTGTTCAAGAATTAAATGACAATGATTGTATATTAAGAGTAAACTTTTGTACCTGGGCACTTAATGAATTATAACAAGATCCAGATTTCTTCTGGTCTGTTTGTTTCTCTGACGAAGCTACATTTCATAATGACGGCAGCCTCAATCGTCATAATAGTCGCTATTCATCATCAGTTAATCCTCACTGGTATAGAGAGCAATTAAATCAACATTGATGGAGTTTACATTTCTGGTCAGGGATAGTTAATGGATCTATTATTGGACCACCTTTCTTTGAAAGAACTATTAATGGTAATATGTATTTAAATTTTCTTAAAAACCATCTTTCTGATTACTTGGAAGATATTCAATTAGATGTTCGACAAAGAATGTGGTTTCAATAAGATGGTGCTCCTGCTCATCACGTTCGAATGGGGACAAGGTTTCTTTGGCAAAAATTTCATGAACGGCTTATCATCCGTCATGGTCCAGTGCCATGGCCTCCAAGATCTCTGGACTTAAATCCCCTTGACTCATACTTTTGGGAATTTGCTAAAGATGCTGTTTATCGGGAAGCTCCTACAACGAGAGAAAACATGATGCAGAGAATAACAGAAACTTGTCAATCAGTAACGCAACGAACTTTCCAACGTGTCATGCGTAACTTTAGAAAGAGACTTACATTATGTTTAGAAAATCGGGGTGGACACTTTGAACATGTCATACCAAGAGGTATTGCAAATGAGGACTAAGTTGGGAACGCTTATTCCTTCTCTTAACTGGCTGGGAGCGGTTATTTCTCTCTTAACTGGCTGGGAGCGGTTATTCCTTGCCTTAACTGGTTGGGAGCACTCATTCCTTACCTTAACTGGTTGGGAGTGCTCATTCCTTACCTTTACTGGTTGGGAGGCTTATTCCTTACCTTAACTGGTTGGAAGCGATTATTCCTTACCTTAAGTGGTTGGAAGCGCTTATTCTTACCTTAACTGGTTGGGAGCGCTTATTCCTTACCTTAACTGGTTGGGAGCGCTTATTCCTTACCTTAACTGGTTGGGAGCGCTTATTCCTTACCTTAACTTGGTAAACTTTATTCCTTACTTTGGCTAGATGGTATCGTACTATTTACTTACCGAAATTAACTATCACATTTAATAAGGTTATTCATCTTAACCATGACCTTGGAAAATCAAATTTTAAAAATGGTCAAGGACCTATTAGGGTTGGGTTCGAGTTTAATATTTTCAGCACTTTCCATTTCGGGATAAAAGGTCTATGGTTCCATTAAAAAATTCGATTAAACCTTCAAATAGCCTTAAAGGTCATGGTCAAGGTTGTGACGTGCTAGAGTGCCTCCACTGCTTTTCCGGCAAGCGAGATGGAAACAATCTCGTTGTCTTCGTTTTCGGACCCGATTTAATTCAGGATACTCAAATGATATCCCCACCCTATTGCTTAGGCACCTAGTGAGAGAGATCAGATGCTACACATTGAGCGATCTGTCGTCTCGGCTACCTAAACGTTTGATACCCACTAGAAGAGAGGGGGCAATCTCTGCTCAGCTAGTCAGTATCCACTTAATGGGGATACTGCGTCGCTTTGCTTTAATCTCGGGAAAGGAAGGAAGGTAGGGATGTTGGATTTTCTTGTGAGTACTTCACCACGCAATGGGGTGAAGTATGACAAGTTTTGGTGTTCCCGTACTACCTCCTTTCTGCCACGTAGTGGGGCAGAAAAGCCTTCATATGGAGAACCAGGGCGAGACGGCTCTTAGCTATTAGCTGATATAAGGGACGTAATGGACCTTATACCTTGGACAGCTTACGAGCTAGAGAGATTAGCGTTTGAATATCATTTTAATTAGATTTATTTCACGCTGTTCTCGCTACATGCTCTGAGAATCGTCTGACTGCTCGATGTTTGATGCGCCGCTTTTATAGCTGAGACGGCGATTTGATCGGCTTCCCCCTCTCTGCGATGATCATCCTTGATACTGCTTGGTGGGGATAGTCTGATTCACACGTACGCGCGTAATTCGCGTGTAGTGCGGTTATATGTGTGCGCGCGTATTTATTCGCATTTCATGTGTTCTATATATTTTATAGTTTTAATGATAATGATTTGTTTAACGATTATTGCAATTATGTTATTGCAAAATACTAAATTAAAATTTTTATTCTCGACGCTAATTGAAATTATAAAAACAATAACCGCACTAAAACAGTATACGCAACGCTCGTAAATATTATTATCTTATTATCTAGAACGGCGACTCTGAGCGAGAAAATGATTGCAAGCATTTTGATTCCAAATTTTACGTAGAATACGATAGAATTTTTTATTTTTCCTGAATCGCTATTTTTGAGTTCGCGGTCCGCCATATTGGATCCGCCATTTTGAATTTTGATAAACTAACAATGAATTTAGATCTAGTGATCCTGAAAGTTCATAAAACTATTGAATAAAAAGGATTGAAGACTATACAGTGGCTATAAAGCTGTGAAAATACGTTATTTTAGCGGACTCATCACGGC
>UELU01105045.1:0-16650 GCA_900490025.1 Megastigmus dorsalis
CTGCCGGTGTCATATATACACATATACTCGAGCTCTTTAATCGTTTGAAAAATTATATTTGATTATATAATCAATAACTATAAGATAATACATTTAAACAAATAAAGAATTCAATAAAATTTATAGCTTTTCAACCACTGTAATTGCTATTCAGCTATCATGAAATTTGAATTAATATATATGCCTGCACTTAAACTTGTAAGTATATCTATATATGCGATTGCGCTGTTGCCACGTTTCCTCGATTCGTCGCCTACTCGAAGAAAACGATAAAAATTCTACAGAATAATATTAATAACTAATCGAAATGATCTATAAGAATTAATAAAAAGTATATCAAACAAATTCTTCATTATTTAACTATCAGTACGTACATTATTTATTCAGGTCTTTGCATTTTTTACATGGTATTTTTAACAAATAAAAGTTGGAAAATGCTGTTTTCCATAAAAGCTAATGCTAAATGAATCAATGTTCAATAATGTATTTCTTGAAAAAATGATCTATAAAAAATATAGATAAAATTCTGGAATACTTATTATACTCTATGGTTACATATTTTTCAATTTTATCAAGATCTGTGCATTTTTTTATAACCATAGACCCTCCTTAATTCTAAAGCACTGTCTCATTTTTCTGCAAGTTAACTCTAAATATAATAATAAAGGAAAACAGCCCTCATCCCCCTACCCCAATGTTGTTCGCCTGCGGCACCTGCCTCTATTACTAAAGAAATAATCATTAAATTATAGAAAATATATTAAATTTCTTTATCTATCTATATTTAGTATAGTAGTAATTGTTTTTGAATGAAAAGTTGTATGAAGAAAATAATCTCTATCTCTCTTGCGCATGCGCACGCATTAGCTTATGAAGTTTCCTGCTCATACTTTGTTGTGAGTGTACGGCGCTTTGTGCCTACGCACTTCTCGATGAGTTCCTACTCCGTGGGAAAGAGGGCGCGAGCAGGGTAGCGGAGTGGAGATTGGAAGCGTCTCTCCTGGCTTAACACCACCACCATCTCTCTCTCTCTCCGATCATCTCGCCGACTAGAAGGACGCATTCCACCTCGTGTCTCATATACTTTTACTTTTTATAATAAAATTAATAAATCAAGTTTATAATAAACATCTTCTTTTTACTTTGGCGCCAACCTCAAGTGTTCTCCAACAGGTTATACGCCCAGGACGCTTCGTAGAATAGAATTACGTGAGTAATTTATAGTGTAATACTTGGGCACTTCAGAAAGTGACGCGCCGCCATGTTGGCATGGGCGAGCACTAAGAAAAAATTAAATTGAGCTAAAGATGCAGGACTTTTGTTCGAAGTAAAGTAAGTTAGAAAAAGAAATTTAAGAAGAGTAGATAGCTTAGATATATATAATACTTATATAAAAGCTCACTGATACTGACACTTTTCAACATGCAACATCACTTATGCTGACACGGGCGGACTTATGCGGACGTCAACATAATGTCAAAATTTTTTTTGTAGTACAACAGTACTTATGCGGACTCTTCAGTATTTTAAGGGCACTTGTGCTGACACAAAAAAAAATTTTTTTACATTTTTTGATAATTATTTCTGCACTATTAGAAGCGGGCGCCGCAGGCGAACAACATTGGGGGTCGGGGGTTGTGGGTTTTTAGTTTATTATACAATTAGAGAAAATTTTATAAAAATGTCAGTATAAGTATTGTAACGGGCAATCATCTCATGCTAGACTCGATGTGCTTAGCCCGCAGATTAGCTGCAGCACAGGCGATTGACCGCATATCACGATGCGTGTATGAGATTCGGTAAATGTCATTATGAGCGGAGATAAATTCCCCGTTACATAATTGGCGCCCTTAACAAAACAACCCACAGGTTGAACGTTGGGGAGATAGTATATATAAGAAGTGTCGCGAGTGAAATTGAAAATTCAAATTAACGCCTTAGTGAGTGCGCGTCGAAATATTATATTTCGATCGTCTATCGCACTCAGACACATTAGAAAGAATTTCGGAGCCTGCAGAGGCAATGTTTACGTCTCGCGCGGCGACTGACTGTTGCGCGAGGATGAACATGTAAACAAACGCGGAGACAGTGTAGTCGGAGTATTTCGTAATAAAGTAGCGTGAAATATTACATTTTTCCGGCACGCCAATTAAGATTGAAAGATTGAGGCGAGAATCGCAACGAGTAGCGAGCGTCTCTCGCAAACGAAGCTTAGACGGTTAAGATAATGTATACCTTTCCGGTTTTGGACAATATAACAATTGTTGTTGCGTTAAAATAAAAGATTAACAACAATCGTGAATAATAATAATAATTCGGAATTGTTATAAATAATTTTTGAAGAGAATGAAATAAATTTTTTTGTTGTTGTTTTGTTTTAAAAATAAAATAAAAATATAATTTTTTTTTGTTGTTCTTATTGATTAATTAATTTTGTTGAAACGGAAAGGTTGTTTTGTTCGTTAGTAGATTTGTGTAGGTTGACACAGATGTCTTGAACGAGTATAGTTCAAAGTTAAAGTTTAAAGCGTCTAACGGTCGTTGGCTTATGCATAAATTGGAGTAGGCGCTTAAATTGGTGATTAGTATTTTGAAGATTGTGGAGCATGTCTGCCGATTAAAATTTTTTTTTTGTTGTGGTTTGCTTTTGTAGTTTGTTTTTTTGTGGGTCAGCAGAATAATTCGATGACAATCTGAAAATTTTAAAAATTGTACGAAAAATTTTAATTTCATAATTGTTTAGTGATTTTAATTTTTAAATCGGAGTAGATAACTCCAAATACGAATTTTAAATTGCGTGAATGCCGAGTCGGTTACTGCATTAGATGAATCGCACGAAAATTGGCCGACGTTTTTTTTTCTGAGGGGGCGAATTTTGATTCAAGTAGGATATATACCCTTTCAGTGGCGAAATCGCATGGTTGAGTGCGTTGAGAAATCAAATGAAATTATATAAGGATAATGCAACTGAAAGCGGTTAGAGTGTTTTCAAAATTTTTTTTTTACTCTCGTTCTCGGTCGTGCATTTTGTTAGCGAAACTACGCGTGATTGACGCAAATAAATTTTTTTTTAGTGTTTGCATAATAAGATCGAAATTTGTCACCAGCGCGAGCGAAATTAATTTTATCGTGTTAAAAACAGAAATAGCAAGATGGCATCCAGGGATGATGCGATTTTTTATATAACCGTAGGGTTGGAGATCCAAATGTGGATAATGCAGTTAGATGGTGAAAGCACCGATAACGTATTAAGTAAGTTAGAATTATTGATGACAGGCACGCAATTTGCTAAGGCAGACAGGCTTTACAGGCGACTGCGCGGAGATTATACGGCAGCGGACTTTGTGGCGTGTACAGAGATAGGCATAGACGAGCGAGCGTTGAGCGCACGTCGAGAACAGAAGCTCGGAGAGTTGGTGGAGGCGGTGAAGTTCAGCGACAGGACACGCGGAGAAATACTTTGTAGAATGCACGGGGACACCGGAGAAATATACGACAATACGAATTTACCGAGTTTTTCCCTACTGGCATCAAGTTCAGCGCAAGATCACAGAGTGGATATGTCTTTAACAGCATGTCAGAATACGGGACAAGATAATATAAGTATCATGACGGCTACTGTAGTGCAAGAGCAGTTTCCGAGGGCGGAAAGCACAGCACTACCGAGCAGTGTAGATGCGCTGGTCGCAAGGGACAGTATGCCAGGGCCAGTAGAGGTACCATGTCCAATAATGACTTCAATCACCACGACAACGTGATTGGAACTATGGGCGACGGAAGGCAGTATCAGTTGCCGCGAGCCGTTGCTATGGAATTGAGCAGAATGCAGAGGATGGCAATAGAGTCGGATCGCCAAATAAAGGAGCTGCAGCTTTAAGTGGCCCAACTGGTGAGCAGCACGAGACTGAACGGTAGAGAGTCTACAGTGCGGGAAAGCGCCCCTCCATATGGAGGTGCAAGGCCAAAAACCAGTAAAGTGGTGACGTTTGAAGAAACGTTCGACCTCCAGTATATAGATACAGATGGTCCAGTAAGGAATGGCGAATTGGAGTTTTCGGCCGATTTTTGCGAGGCAGCGCGTCGCTGTTACGGCATAAACCAGCAATTGCAGCAGAAGTTGGTGGTCGAGGCTCAGCGGCGTACGCAGGGTCGAGCGGAGCCCATAAGGGACTATGTGTTCTGTCTACTAACGATATTGAAAAAGTTCGAGAAGCCATGGGACCAGGAGAAGCAGTTAGAACTATTATATGAAACCATGTTTCCGGAGCGGCAGAGACTCGTGCCAAGAAGCCAAGTGGCAGACGTCGATACGTTAATTAGGCTTGGTAGAGAGGCAGAATATCTAGTGGAAGCCGAACGTAATTACAAGGATCCACCTCCGCCGGACGACTACGTTTACCCGGAAACGGCATATAGACCTCCGGAATCGGCGAGTAAACGCAATCAGCCGAGCCTCGCATCCATAAAGGAGAACGATGCTGCCCACATAGCAGCGCTGATTGACCGAGCAGTAGAAAAGAAACTGCAGGCGGGACAACCTAGCTTGGCAGCCCTCACAGCGACATCTCCAAAAGACTTGGCTACATTACAAGTCGGTGGGGCCAAGCTCAGGCGATACCGCAATAGCCTCGCAGTCGAGCGACTCCTCGCAGCAGCGCAGGAATAATAATTGGAAGAATGGGAGAAATTTCAAGTTCAAGAGTCAAAGAACTCCCTCAGCTCCGCAAGAACCGGAGAGCAACCATAATAAGGATAAGCAATAAACTGACAAAGATCTTTCTATCGGTCTTACAGTCTAATGAATATTCATGGGCAATCACATTGCCCTTGTTTAAAATCCCCCCCGAAGAATCTGAAATAAACTTATATTTAACCCTGAGATAAACTTTTGTTAGTAAAGGACAATCTGATCGCCCTCCACCACCCAAACATGCCCGACGTTTCGAGCCCAACCCACTCCGGCTCCTCCTCAGGGACCCGAGGATGATTATAAACAAGGGCAATCTGATTGCCCATGAATATTGATTAGACTGTAAGACCGATAGAAAGATCTTTGTCAGTTTATAGTAGAGTACAGTCGACATAAGTAATAATTTTAATGTTTAAGGATAAGCAACCTGGGCCAAAGGCTAACGTTCCAACATGTCCAGAATGCGCGCGAAAAGGGCGCAGGGGCGGTTAGAGCAGGTCCCTGCCATCCCTGAGACCTCTATTATTTTTCAAGGTGTTTCATTTCTTAAGGTATTTTTATTTTTTATGGTGCTTTTATTTATTATGGTGTTTACATTTTTATGGTGCATTTATTTTTTATGGTATTTTTATTTTTTTGCTGTATTATTTTATGGGGTTTTCATTTTTTATGTTGTTACATTCTTTATGGTGTTTCATTTCTAAAGGTATTATTATTTTTTATGGTGCTTTTATTCTTATAGTGTTTCATTTCCTAATATATTGAAGTGACAGTGGTCGTCGTTCGTCGCCGTATAGTAAATATAGTGTATCATGTCTATACCTATTAAGTACCCTTCTGGTGTGTAATTATACTAATGGTGTATTGATTTTTTAAGGTGCTTTTATATTTCATGTAATTTATATTTTTTACGGCGTTTCATTTTTTAAGGTGCTTTTATTTTTATAGTGTTTCATTTCCTAATATGTTAAAGTGATAGTGGTCGTCGTTCGTCGCCGTATGGTATATGTAGTGTATCATATCTATACCTATTAAGTACCCTTCTGGTGTGTAATTGTATTAATGGTGTATTGATTTTTTATGGTGCTTTTATATTTCATGTAATTTATATTTATATGGCGTTTCATTTGTTATGGTGCTTTTATTTTTATGCTGTTTCATTTTTAATTTATTCTTATTTATTATGGTGCTTTTATTATTATTGTTAATTTGATTTTTTACGGTGTTAATATTATTAGGGGTGCTTTAATTTTGTATGGTGTATTGTATACCTTGCATATCTATACCTTGTAACGGGGCTGTTTTTACTGTGTGCAGTACCGGTATACTGCACACTCCTACCTTTCCTGCACGTTGCAGTGGGAAAATCTACACGTGATTTTCCCCGCTGGTCTGGTAAAACGGCCGCTGTACAAATGCGAGACTCTCTTGATGAGTCTCGCTTTCCGTCGATCGGACTTATGATCGTAAGCACCGTGTTACGCTCACGATGCCAGCTACTCAGTTTATGCACAGTGGAAACGCTTTTCCACTGTGCCCGCGGAGGCGGCGGTAATCGCGGGAATAAATAAGGGAAATGTCACTAAATAACGAGAAAGAAAGTTTAAGCTAAGAAAATATATTCTGTAATACTTCCAGTAAAAAGCAGCTCTATACAATTTACTCCCGAACCGAGAAGGCAATATTCGCGGGAAACACACGTGGATCGCCGTTTGCGATCCGCGGCTATAGTACCCAAGGTACTTACTTTGCGCTGTGCCGATACCCGTATTCGCTCTCGCTGTTCTCCTCAAGCAGTTGCACTGGCCTTCAGTCCAGTGCAACTCACTCTAGTGTCGCGAGGCGCTATCAATATAATTTCACCGTCCGTGCTGATTCGCGGCGGAAATCGATCTCCCGGGCGCGATCGATTTTACCTATCGCGCCGTCTCTCTCTCTAATTTGCGAGATCGCCTATCTCTCTCTTATTCGCGACACGCGCCACGCTCGCTGTCCTGCTCATCATCCTCGGTGCTTGCGCGCCCTCGGATCGAGCGTACAACCGAATTAACGATGAAATCATCGATTCAATCGCGTTATAACTTATTAAGTACCCTTCTGGTGTGTAATT
This sequence comes from Megastigmus dorsalis, assembly GCA_900490025.1. NCBI lineage: Eukaryota > Metazoa > Arthropoda > Insecta > Hymenoptera > Megastigmidae > Megastigmus > Megastigmus dorsalis. The sequence goes on from UELU01105045.1 coordinate 6,801, forward strand.
CTTATAATAGTGTATTGATTTTTTATGGTGCTTTTATATTTCATGTAATTTATATTATTTACGGTGTTTAATTTTTTATGGTGCTTTCATTTTTATACTGTTTTATATTTGAGTTATTCTTATTTATTATGGTGCTTTTATTATTATTGTTAATTTCATTTTTTACGGTGTTAATATTTTTTAGGGTGCTTTAATTTTCTATGGTGTATTATTTTATGGGTATTTTATTTTTTATGGGGTTTCATATCTAAAGGTATTATTATTTTTTATGGTGCTTTTATTTTTATAGTGTTTCATTTCTTAATATATTAAAGTGATAGTGGTCGTCGTTCGTCATCGTATGGTATATATAGTGTATTTTAACGAATTCACGATTGAATTTGATATTCGATCGTTAATTCGATTGTATGCTCGATCGGACGACGCTCAGGCATCGAGGATAATGAGCGAGAGAGAGAGCGTAGGTAAGTCTCGCGCGATAGAGGGGGGCCATCGAGCCTCAGATCGATTTCCGCCGCGAAAGCTACTAGACGCGCGAAAAGAGAGAAAACCGCGATTGTTGTGTTGGTGTGTGTTGTGAGTGTAACCCGTCACTATAACCCAGATAATTGCACTGGACTGCAGCCAGTGCAATACTCGCCATCGCAGAGAGAGAGAGAGAGAGAGAGAGAGAGAGAGAGAGATTGATTGATTGATTAACATTTATTGGGACCGGGAGGTAAAACCCCATTTGGCCCAGTTGGTCAATAATACAGAATATAAACATGATAATAACGAAGTAGAAAAAGAGTAGCATAAAATAACAAGTCTTTAAACAAAATTCAATAATATATAATATAAAAACAATAACAGAAATAATAATTTAAAAAATAAAAAATAAAAAATATGCTCTTATAAAAAAGATTTTAGTATATTGCGTCTTGTGCCTCTTGATAAGATAAGCTACATCCAACTTCGCTCTCCTGTGTCGTCATGATGGAGCAGCCCTGAGCATTCGCCGCAGCCTATGGTGGTAGCGGCCATTGGAGACCCTCATTCAATACCCTCTGCCCCCAATCGTCTCGGTCACGTTGTAGCAGCTCGTCGCGTAGGTCGGCCTTGTACTCGCGACATTGGTGATATTGAAGGGCGGTGGCGTAAATGAGTTCATGATGTTGGAGGCCGACGCCAGGCTTCCGTCCTTGGAGCTGCAAAAGTGAGGACTCTAGGGGGCAGACGGTTTGAGGAGCGAGCGTACAGAGATGAAGGCCTCGCTCCCCAAAAGCATAACCTTGGTCTTCCCGAGGTTCAGAGGAAGGCCATTGTCGGCAGCCCAAGCAGCCACAGCATTTGCGTCACGAGTGATCTTCTCGATACCCTCGCGTAGTTCGGCTGGTGGAAAAGAGTAGTAGATCTGGGTATCGTCAGCAAAGATTATGTGCTCTGACACGCTCAACATTGAGGGTAGGTCGTTGATAAACACTATGAAGAGTAAAGGGCCGAGAACGCTGCCCTGCGGAACGCCCGCCATGACCCTCATCCACTCAGGTGTTGAGCCACCCGAGTCTACTACCGCCTGGAGCCTGCCATGCAAATATGCATAAAACCACGCGAGGGTCGCGTCCGAGCACATCATTCGTCTTAGCTTTTGGAGGAGAAGATCGTGGGGGACCATGTCGAACACTTTGGAGAAGTCAAACAGAACAGGCGCAGTTATCATGCGCTTGTCTATTGCTCTCCTAACGTCGTCGAGGACCCCCAGGAGCGTTGTTTGAATGCTGTGACCCTTGCGGAAACCCGACTGCCGAGGGTCAAGGAGACCAGACGACTCGAGGTGGCGAGAAAATTGTAAGTGGGTCACTCGCTCAAGCGCCTTGGATACCTCGCAAAGCATCGCTATGGGGCGTGTGTCCGACATCGAGGACATAACAGCCTTCTTTGCGAGGGGAGCAAGAAAGGCTCGCCTCCATAGTGCAGGAAAAGAAGAGGACTCGAGCGAGTGGTTGAAAATGGCTGTAATGGGCGCAACGAGAGTGGGAGCCACAAGCTTCAGCATTTAGGAGGAAATGCCGTCTGGTCCCATCGAGTGAGAAGCAGACCCGTTTATGGCACGCAGAACAATCTGCTGTGAAACCGCGGAAAACAGAAGAGGTTCGCAGACTCTAAAGGAGCTGCCTCGCTCATGAACAGGAGTCGCTCGAAAGAATCAGGCGAGGGCGGGGCAAGGTGAGCAGTAACGCTCGCGTAGTGGCGATTTAGGTCCGTACACGAAAAGCAGTTGAAAGGCGACGCTCGCACGGAACCACAGACCCCATGCGCCTTAGCTCGCACCATTTAACCGCAGCATCCGGCGCCCTGTCAAGCTTGTCAGCAAGATAAGTATTTTTCGCGGTATCTAGTCTGTTAGAAACAGCGCTGTGGAGCGCTTTGAAGCGCATGTAGTCTGCGATCACACCCGATCGCTTGGCCATACGATAGCATCTATCTCGGTCTCTCATTAAGTCGCGAATTTCGCCTGAGACCCACGGTTTCTTTGTAGACGAAATCAAGATTTCGCGAACCGGAGCAATGTCGTTAAAGGCACCACTTATTATATCAGAGAGGTCACTTGTAAGCTTATTAAAATTATAACTCGAGACGGGTACAGTGAAGTTTAAGGGGACGAAACAGTTTGAGGAGTTTTGAATATTTAAATTAATCGAATCTGCCGCAAAGGCTCTGTTAAAGTGCGTGCTGAGGGAATTTAGAAGTCTGTCAGGGTGGATACGCTTCAAAGAGCGCGTAAAAATTGATTTTTGTGAGTGAGATGGAGTAGAAAATATAAAACTTAAGCTAGTGATGTCATGCCCCGCGATGAGCGGTGACGGTGATTTTCGATAGGATAAAACAGCTGCAGAGTCGTGTACAATTAGAAGGTCCAACCAAGTGTGGGACACATGGTTGAGACTAATGGCATGATGAGTGGGTTCAGAAGGAACTAAGCGTAGTGAGAGTGTGTCGATGAAGTCGTGCATGTGTCGAGAGGCGGCGTCGTCGACGCTCATATTGCAGTTAAAGTCCCCCGTAATAATTACATTAGTGTAGGTAGATAAAAGAGTAGACATGGTATTAAAAAACTGATCTAGGTAGGCCGCTCTAGGGCGCCTGTAAATAACCGCAAAAAGAAGAGTTTTATTTCCATGGGTCAGCTCCAGTATGATAAATTCGGGAGAGTTTGTAAAGAGCGGCTCGGACGAAGCTAGTATCTTAACTTGAAAAAAGTCGCGTATATATACGCCAACGCCCCCACCTTCCTTGCCACCTCTGTCATTTCGAAAGAAATTGTAGCCAAGTAAATGAATAATGGCGTCGGAATCGAGGTCGGTGAGGAACGTCTCGGTAGTGACTAAAAAATCACACGCATTGTCCGCAATGTACGCGTCGATGAGTGTGAAGTGTGATTTTAATCTATTTACGTTAATATGAAAAACATTTAATACATTACAATTTATAAAAGGCCGAGGATCACTCGGTTGCTGGGAGTGAGTTACTAGTGGTGAAGATGAGTGAGCAGCACGCAGCGAAAGCGGCAGATTCGCTACTCTTCACGAGATACGAGGGGTCGGCTGGAGAGCCATCAAATCTGCCTCGTTGAAAACTGGTATGAGAGGACCAGAGGGCGATGCTCTCATATACACTATGAGATTGCGAACGGAGGGTCTGGCGTAGTTTAAATTTTTCTGTGCCTCGTAGGCTTTACCGAGAAGCAGGTGAATGTGTTTTGGCCAGAGTGCTCGCAGAAAGAGAGCCGATCCGCCGCCCTCGCCTAACATCTCCTCGCTGCGCCGCCTCTTTAACTTTGCCGCCCGAGAGATTAACAAGTCACGCGCGCCTGGGGAGGAAAGACGAAGTACAAGACCACGAGCCGCGGATGCACCCGAATTTGAGACCGCAGTCGATGATGCGACCGCGAGCGCGCCAAGTGGGAGCCACTCTCGGGTAAGGAGAATAGAACCCGCTATGAGTGGGAGCTGGAGAAACGCAAAAAGGCAGCCCGCGAGTGCTGTGTCGTTCAGCGACACTGAGCGAGATATGCCCGTGATAAGCACCTCGCAAGCATCTGCGTTTTCACCGGCTTTGGTTTGGGAGCCTCGCGACAACTCGGCATTTTCGAGGGCTTGAACGCGCGATGTGAGAGTTGAGACAGGCGCGCGCGTCGCATTCAATTCGGCTCTGAGTTGCGTAGTCAGCTCTTTTATGCCGCGTTGAAGATTTTCCATGTCGCGCCGAATGGCCGCGATCGTGGAGCCATGAACCGTCGCCCATGTGGAGAACCACGCTGGCGGCACATTCTCCATGATGGTCGCAGAAGCTGCAGAAAAGGCAAACTTTGAGTCCGATTTTAAAGCTGCTGCACGGAGAATCGGTCTCGAACTCGCTCAAGCTTGAATTCGCACAGTACTGCTTAGAAGCCTGTGCAAGAGAAGAAGAGATCGGCGAACCAAGCCGCTTCAGCACGCACAGCTCTACGAGGTATTAATTAATTTAGCCACTGTAAGGGTGCTTAAAGATGCGTGACTGATATAGCACAAAATAGCAGAGAAATGTAAAATATTTCCCCGCTTGGAGCTAGGTGACGCGGTCGTATGTATAACCCGTTCCGTTCCCTATCTCGTGCGTGTTACGGAAATGGCCGTCGCGTCCTAGCGGGGGCCCTCGCAACAAGATGCGACTATTGCCATCTAATAGCAGCGATGAGAGTACGGAAACACAAAAAGGCAATCTGAAATCCGAACTGCATAGGCGCTAGTCAGTGCGGTGAAAGACGCAGCGAAGAATTAAGGCGGTATAGCCAACCTTTGAAAAGAAAGTTCTGGGCAGGACTGCCATTTTTCGGTAAAAAAAGCAGGCGAAAGTGAGCACGAGACCTAACCTCAAAAGTTGAGGGGGCCGAGAAAAACTTGATGTGTACTCACTTTCATGGCCAAAAAACTGCCCACCTCCAATGCCACGAGCAGCCGAGCATCCAACGATGATAATGCCAAGCTTACGTCCTTCCCGGTGAAAAAGCGTCGTCAACTATGCCAGAATCGTGGGGAACAGCAACAAGACAGTCCGCCAACCGCACGGAGAGAGAGAGAGAGAGAGAGAGAGAGAGAGATTGAGAGAGAAGATCGGTGCAGTGCAGCACGAGTAAGTACTGTGTATTTTACGACACAGCGACGGATCGCAGCGGCGATCCGTGTATGTGTGTGCGTGTCCGCGCCAAATTATTAGTTGCCTTCTCGGTTCGCGAATCCGCGATTGTATTTCATTTTATTATAGAATATATTTTGTTGTTGAGATTCACGTATTAATTATTCACGAGGTATCCTTATTTTCCCTAACATCCCGCGATTACCGCCGCCTCCGCGGGCACAGTAGATCGCGGATCTACTGTGCATTTTCTGAGCAAGCTGGACTCGTGAGCTTTACACGGAGCTCACGAGTATCTTTGGTACGAGCATCGGAAAGCGAGACTCAACAAGAGAGTCTCGCATTTGCAACGTGCAGCAGATAGGAGTGTGCAGTACAGGGTTACTGCACACTGAGAGAAAATCAGCCCCGTTACAGTATCATATCTATACCTATTAAGTACCCTTCTGGTGTGTAATTATAATAATGGTGTATTGATTTTTTATGGTGCTTTTATATTTCATGTAATTTATATTTTTTACGGCGTCTCATTTTTTATGGTGCTTTTATTTTTATAGTGTTTCATATTCTAATATGTTAAAGTGATAGTGTTCGTCGTTCGTCGCCGTATAGTAAATATAGTGTATCATATATATACCTATTAAGTACCCTTCTGGTGTGTAAATATACTAATGGTGTATTGATTTTTTATGGTGCTTTTATATTTCATGTAATTTATATTATTTACGGTGTTTAATTTTTTATGGTGCTTTTATTTTTATGCTATTTCATTTTTTAAGTTATTCTTATTTGTTATTGTGCTTTTATTATTATTATTACTTTCATTTTTTACGGTGTTAATATTTTTTAGGGTGCTTTAATTTTCTACGGTGTATTATTTTATGGGGTTTTTATTTTTTATGGTGTTTACATTTTTTATAACATATACATTTTTTATGGTGCTTTTATTTTTATAGTGTTTTTATTTTTTATGGCGTTTCATATATTACGGTATATTTTTTTTTATGGTGTTTCATTTATAAAGGAATTATTATTTATTATGGTCCCTTTATTTTTATAGTGTTTCATTTCCTAATATATTAAGGTGATAGAGGTCGTCGTTCGTCGTCGTATGGTATATATATTGTATCATGTCTTCTATTATATTAAAGTGATAGTGGTCGTCGTTCGTCGCCGTACGGTATATATTGTGTATCATATCTATACCTATTAAGTACCCTTCTGGTGTGTAATTATATTAATGGTGTATTGATTTTTTATGGTGCTTTTATTATTATTGTTAATTTCATTTTTTACGGTGTTAATATTCTTAGTGTGCTTTAATTTTCTACGGTGTATTATTTTACGGGGTTTTTATTTTTTATGCTGTTTACATTTTTTATGGTGTTTCATTTCTTAAGGTATTTTTATTTTTTTTGGTGAACATTTTGTGACGAGGGCTGTGACGTAGGTGAAGCTTTTTGGTTATAGTCAAACGGCTCCTTAAACAATTCACTTCTTTATTCTAACTGCCGCGATGCTTACTAATTAGTCACGGCCATCGCACAAAAGGACTCGGTCATCTCTGAGCTCGGCTGCTCGGTCGGCGAGTAGGCCGGTCCATCGATATTGTGGCTAGGTCACAAAGAGAGTAACAATATTTCTTTTAATACTAGGATCGCTGTGCGGCATTTATTTAAACAAACGGCTTGACAATTTGTTACATCGCTCCCGTTGGGGCTCTCGACTCTATGTAAATTCGCGTGTCGCATCTATTCTCTAGGACGCGTAATCGCTACGTGCAGGAAGAGGGTTCGGGCGACGCTTCTTTGCCGGTTCAAGCAACATGCTCTCGCGTGAATCTACTTGACTATCGCGCGCGAGAGAGAGAGAGAGAGTTACCAGTATATCGCTGTGTCGCTCTAAGCCTGGAGCCCCGGTGCGTCGTCGGTTCTGTCCCTTTTGGAGCTCGTGATGGCGTCGGGGAACCTCGTGGCTGAGCCGGCTTCTGTTAGCCGCTTCCTAGGGGCGTCTCCCTGGTCTACCTCGGGTGCGCGCCCGTCCTCAGTGGCTCCTTCCAAGACGGCTTGTTTGGCCGGGCAGGCAGAGTGCGGCTCCTTGGGCTGCTAGCTTGCCGCTTCCGCAGCGTGGTCGCGCGACTCCTCCGTGGCGTCGTTCCGTCCGGCTCGTTGCTTGCTCCGAATAGCCTGTTTCGCCGGTAGTTCAAAAGAGAGTGTCCTCTCGCGCTCCTTGTCGAGCGCTTCTTCCTCGCGCCTTCCTCCTTCGCTCGGTTTTTGGCGCGTGCCTCGTGATGCTCCGTCTCGTATCGCGGAGCTATGCGCGACTCGATGTTTCTCTCTCTTTCTTATGTAATTTAATGGGCTGTTGACACGTATGTCACCAACCGTCGTGCGCGCGTCTCCCGACGCCCTCTTACCTTTGTCTGGAGTCTTGTGACGTTTAGAATTCACGTCACAACACCCCCCGGTCGAAGCTTCTTGCGTAGTGCAAGAGTGCGCACGTGTAACATCTCCATAACCTGCGGAATTTAGGTTTTATATTTTTTTTTTTTTTTTTTTTGAATAAGTAAATGAATGAATCTTATAGAAATACATGTATCAAAACTGAATATCTTATAAGGATAAATCATAAATTAAATTTTCTTTTAATTATTTGTCCATCGCCATTGTGGTTGTACTCTCTCTCTCTCTCTCTCTCTCTGTATTCCGTGAACCTAAATTAAAGAATGTACTGTTATTGTTTCTTAATTTTCTAAGCGTGTTTGGGGTCGCTAAATAATTATATTTCGCTCTGTATATATTAAACGTAATTATTTATTCGATGTTTTGACTTTTATTGACATGTATATCCTTACATTTGATGTCCCTGCGGCTCATTTGCCGTGTTACGCATAAGACATTGTGTCTATTTGAAGTAATATATATGTCGTGTGCACCGCTGTGACTCTTCTGATTTAACCTAATTAATCACTATTCGCCAATATAAACATTTTGTGTCGATAATTCTGACGAGTTGAATAAAAAAATGAAACGGGAAAATAAAACGTAAATTATTATAAAACTAAATATTACTACCCGCGTTATTGTCCATTTTATATGTCATGGCTCCTTTGCCTTGTCGCGGGTAATGTATTATATTAACTCATTCAAACCTTAACCTATAACTTATTTAAACTATTCTTTAAATCACTTTATCACGTCGATGTTAATCGATCTCCGCTTCTACTTTCTTGAGGTGTTCGCGTCGCAGTCTATCCATATCCACGCGGTTGTACTTGCCTCTCCTTTCTTGCCATGACATCTTTTTATTTTGGAAGTGTTGGTCGTATGCATTCGGCTTTCTATGTTGTTGTGATGTGCCGAGCCGACTCTCGGTGGCTGGTAGGGGGGACGTGCTAGGCCGTACTGTTGGTGTGTTGATGTTTTTTGATCGGCCGTCTTCTCCGCGACCTCGGCCTGTATCGCTTCTCGCTGCTGGCTTTTTGCCTCCATGGGTATGGCTTTGACGTCTGCGTGTGTGTTTATTTGTACTTCCCACTCTACCTTTTCCTTTGTTATTTTTTGCAGCTCCTCTACTGCTTCTTTTAGCGCGGTGTGTTTAGCATGTTTTTTCTGTCGTATCTCGTACTCGACCTCTTCCCTTATTATGTGGTCCATGATGTGCAGCTTTTTGACCATTTGTTTCAGCTTCTCAGCCTCTTTCTCTTCCTCTTCTTGGCGCATCTGCTCTCGTAATTGAGCTTTATATACATCTTTCAGTTCGTTGAATAGCCGCTCATCTTCTTCTTTCTCTTCTTGGGCCTCTCGAGCCGTTTTTTTTCTAATTCGGCTATTCTTACTTTTAAATGTCGCTCTCTATGAATTCTTGCGTATAAAGCCAAGACATCTGCTGCTGCCTCGTTACCTTTGCGCTTCTCCTCTGCCGGACGGCTCCTTTGTGGGCGCGAAGCTCCTGGCTTCTTGCCTCATTTTGTTATATAGCCTGAGCCTGGCTGACGACGTCGGCTCCTTGTGTTGGCCTGCCGGTGGGTGTTGTGGCCGGGCTTCTTGGCGGCTCGTCTGCGTCGCCGCGTCCTTAGTCGGCTTCTTAGCCAGCGCTATGTTCTGAACTTGGGCGATTAAGCTTCCGAGGTGGTCGCCTATCACCTCCCTCAGGTTTTCACTTGCCATCGCGATTTTTCTTTACCTTAACACTTAACTCAACTAACTCAACACACTTTTGCTCTTTATTACATTTTGATAGACGATTGCGCGCGCAGCAGTTTACTCGCTCACTGTGTGTCGGCCGCGGCGTTCACGTGGGCTGTGTGGCGCCGGTACCTGTGGCGCGTGCTGTTGCGCGCGTGAGGCACTGCGGAGAGTTTTACCGCGTTTTTTCCGGCGCTATAGGGTTTCTTCTCGGCCTGCCGCGCGGGCCCTTTTGAATTCGGGCAGCTCCATCTTCGTTTCGTGCGCTCACGTGCTTGTCGTCTGTCTCCTTTGCACTCATTCGCGTATTGTTATTGTAGCTTTTCAGCTCCTTTGCGCCCTGTTGAAAAAATCCAGCTGGAATTCTAGCTGGATTTCCTACTGGAATTCCAGGTGGATATCAAGGTCCTGGATTTTTGCAACTAATTACTAAACATTCAATTTCACGTAGATCGGGTGACCTTATTAGGTGTTACCATGCGGATGATAACACTCAAACTGGGTAATAA
>UELU01105049.1:0-11795 GCA_900490025.1 Megastigmus dorsalis
GTCCATAAGTATCTCCTTGAAATCGATTCCTAGTCACTCAAAGACTAAACCTGCGATAATCTTAGGATCATTAAGAACAAAAATACTGACTTACACCTCGCACTAGGGGCAAGCGAATGAGTTTCTGTTAACTTATTTTGTTTTGTCCCCTATACAATTTTAAAAGTGTGAGTGTATTTATTGGAGTGAGTGTGTATTGAATGACTGGGTTGAGTAAATTTCTTTTTATTTTTTAATGTTTGTAAGATAGATATTGACTGCTTTGTAATTTTATTTATTTGTATTTTTAATCTAAGACGCTCTGTGATATTACTTATAAGGTTTGAGACATATTTTAAGACTGATTCTGAGACTGATCAAGTTATTATGCCTATGATATCATAGAAAGACTGAATGCAATTTCCTATAAGACTGATAAAACGTATTATTGTAAAAGTTATTATCTGAAATGTATTGTTATATTCAATTGTTATGTTTTTTTTGTATACTTATACAAATAAAAGAATATCTATCTATCTATCTATCTATCTCTCTCTCTCTCTCTCTCTCTCTCTTTTATTCGACTCGTAGTGACTTCTTTGTATAATCCCCCTCCTCGCGCTAACGATCGAGCATGTATAAATAGAGCAGTTTTATATCAAACTGCCCATAGTGTCTCTTAATCATCAAACTGCCCGTAGTGTCTCTCTAGACCAGTTTTACATCAAGCTACCCAGGTTAATCATGGATTTACCGTCGAAAATTCACGTGCTCGGTGTTATCAAATGCGTGATACGAATAGCTATGTCTCGCCACAATAACGTTCGATCACTGTTCAACTTAATAAGGCGTAGCAACTTGGAAGCTTTATCGACGGAAATTTTGTTAAAAAGATTAAATTTTGTCTTGATGCATACCAATATTAATAGTTTCGATTATATGTATCAAGTCTGTCTTTTAAACAATAAAAAAATTCTCGATGTCGTGATGACTGTGATACGAAGACGGAACCTTCAAAGCAATCCTGGCTCTAGGCGTATACTTCATCGTCATCGTAAGTATTATTTTGTTTTATGCATACGACAAAAAAGGTTAAAGTTATATGCAAATCAATGTATGATTTCTTGTACACTTGATAGTGATTAGAGAGATGTGGGATAATGAAGAAGGCGATGAGTTAATTATGCAGTGTGAGATACCCCAGCAGGACAATGCAATGGCTTCGACGTCAGCTCACAACGATGCAGATAACGAGTCTCCTGCAGGCCCTGTACCTCAGCTAGTCGGTGCAGAGAACTTAGTGGCAAACGATGTGCATGATGACGTAGCCTCAGGCAGTGAGTCTTATTCATCTACTAGCAGTAGTAGCTCTTCGTCATCGTCTTCCGACTCAGATTCATCCGAGACCGACACAGCCGACGAGAACGGTAAATGCATGGTTATTGAATATTTTAATTTTTTTAATTATAAATATTCAAAACTGTACATTTTCAGATATGATTTTACAGAGAGGTGGAGGTCAGCGCTTCACGATTGAAAGCACCTCTTCGCGCCACTATCGACGATTTGGTGTAGAAGTGGTCGAGATCATAGGACGAATTGTCACTCCTCCGGCCGAAAATAACATTTACGAGTGGTTAGAGAGCGCTCTGTCTGATCTGCACGAAAATCTTTGTCGTGGTCGTGAGCCTACAGACTTTATAGGTATTACTATTGAATCACCAAGACTCGTTCACGGGCCCTTGTGGATGTCCTTTAGACCAATTCAAGATTTCCACGTAGTGGAATTGTAGGATATGTTTTTCAGTGCTGCACAAAGTGCAACGGATTTTGATATAGACGATACGTTATTGATAAAATGTAGTGTGATAAACAATATATCAGGTCGTGGACGTGTACACTTAACCGAGGAGTCTGTGCGGAAACGTTCGATTTTATTTATAAGAAACACTGATGATTTGTGTCTACCGCGGTCTCTGGTTACTGCTTGTGTTCACGCAGTTAGAGGACAATTGCGTTCAGGTGCTTTACACGCGTATTGAAATCAGATCAGAAGACAAAATAGCCGAGTGCAGAAAGAAACAGCTCAAGATCTTATTAATTTGGCAAAAGTCAGTGTACCGACGACCGGTTGTGGACTCAAAGAAATTCATCAGTTTCAGATGTCTCTCGCTCAGAAAGGCATATCTATAGTTGTATATTCTTTCAGAAATTTTGCTCGCGGAGATGAGCCTATTTTCGACGGAACGAGATATGTAAGTGATACTTATGAACATGTTCTGCACGCACTAAGAATTATGTACTACGAGACTACTAGACATTGTCAGCCGATACTTAACTTAGTGGGTACAGCTGGAAGTACAGGATATTGCATTCCGTGTAACAAAAGTTATGATACCGTCGATAGTCACAGATGCTCTAACAGATGTTACAAATGCCTACAAGCCCCACAGTGCAATAGAACTAATTACTTGAAAAAAATATGTGACAATTGCAATCGGAGCTTTTTTGGCAAAGAATGTTATGAAAACTATTTAAGAAAGAACTTAGTTAAAAAACCGTTATCTGTATGCGATGAGATCAAAATTTGTACGAAATGCTGTAAAACCGTACGAATGATTAATCGTGGGGTAAAGCATATCTGCGGCGTATTATTTTGTAATATTTGTAAGGAGCAACTACCAGTGGGTCATTTTTGTTTCGTACAACCGATCAAAGATGGCACGCAAAAACAAAATGTATTATTTTTATTTTATGATTTCGAGACGCAGCAGTCCGTACCTGTGCTGGGTGATGAAGAGAAAAAAATACACGTTCCAAATTTGTGCGCAGTACAAGTGTGTACTTTTTGTCTGGACGATACAGATATATCCAACAGATGCGAACACTGTGGTATTAGACAGTACGTGTTTAATATAAATCCGGTGAAAGAATTGATTGAATTAGCTCTAGCTAAACGTAAAAAATTTAATAAGACGATATGCATCGCACATAACTCCCAAGGTTTCAATCGATTAATCAATCGATTAAAGCGATCCAGTGGCTATACTGGATGGAGCAAAGAGTGCTAAATCGCAAAATGGAGCACATCGGTCACTGTCGCGAAAGAAGACTACCCGAGATCATTCTTGTAGATGGATTTTGTTCTTCAATTTCACGGCTGCTACTGGCATGGTTGACCTCGGTGTTACAGAATAAATCGCGACGATGTTTTGGCTGACGACGACTCGATGGATGACAGATACGAAAAAACTTGTATCACCTCTGAAAAAATTATCGCAAATAATTACCAGTTGATCGAGATGTGGGAATGCACATACGATCAAGAGCTGGTATGCAACGGAGAAATGAAATATTTTGTGGAAAATAATGTCGATCTTGTGTACAGAAAGCCCTTGGATCCTCGCGAAGCATTTTTTGGAGGTCGCACAGGTAATACTGTAAAAATGTACGAATGTCGAGATGATGAAAAAATAAAATACGTGGACGTGTGCTCGCTATACCCATACATCTGTAAGCGTGGAAAATACCCTACCGGTCATCTAAAGTTGTATGTCGGCGCAAGAGAGTGTGAAATTATCGTAGGGCGAAATAACGATATGTCGATCGTTTTTGGCCTTATCATGTGCGACGTGCTCCCGCCGAGAAATTTATATCATCCGGTCCTACTCGTTAGAATGCACGGTAAATTACTGTTTCCGCTGTGTCGTACATGTTGCGAGGAAATACTGCAAGATGATTGTCCTCACGAAAATGCACAAGACCGGATTCTGCAAGGTACGTGGGTTTTGGAAGAAATTAAAAAAGCTGTGGAGCTAGGCTACACTATTATGAAGGTGTATGAAATATGGCAATACGAGATGACCCAATATAGTTCAGAAACACAAAGCGGGGGGATATTTTCAAAATATATTGACAAGTTTTTTAAACATAAAACACTGGCATCTGGCTATTCGCCCGACTGCATCACGGAAGAGGCTAAAGACACATACGTAAAATTCCTCGAACCATATGAGGGTATAAGCTTGAATAGAAATGAAATCTGTTTTAATGCGGGTCTGCGATCCGTGGCAAAGCTATGTTTGAATTAGTTGTGGGGAAAGTTTGCGCAGCACGAAAATATGCCGAAAACGGAGGTGATTACGGAGCCACAAAGATTGATGGAGTTACTTACCAGTGCAGAAATCGAGGTGACGGGTCTTTTGCCCGTCAACGACGAAACTCTATACGTCGGATGGAAGTATAAGACCGTGTCAGTCAGGTCATCGCCGACCACTAGCGCCGTCGTTGCAGCTTTCACTACCACACAAGCCCGGCTAAAGCTGTTTAAATATTTAAACGAATTAGGTAGACGAGTGGTATATTACGACACGGATTCAGTCATTTATGTCAGTAATAGTAGTCAGAGAGATTTACCGATTGGTGCAATTCTAGGTGAAATTTTACGGTTACAAATATAAAAAACTCGACGGACGCGAGGAGTGTGTGTGCAAGGTAAAAGGTATCAGACTAAACAACTCAAACAGCCAAAAAGTGAATTTTGAGAGTATTTGTGAAATGGTAAAAGTCGGTAGAAGCGAAATTTTTTTAGACTCTTTGGTCATCAGACGTACGGATTTTCACGAGGTTTTATCGCAAAACGAGACCAAAACTTGCCGATCTGTCTACAGCAAAAGACGCTTCGTGGGACTGACGGAGAGCTACCCGTACGGTTACACGAACGAAACACTACTGTAATCTGATTGGTCAAAGAGATAGAGTGGGGAGAGAATCAGTTCACTGTACGGCGCATACGCTAATAGACTTGCGGCCGCGTATCAGAAGTGTTCGCTAACTGAGGATGCGCGAATCAGCTAATTCATACGCTTCCGCGAATCTCAACTACTGATTAGCGGTAAGTGGGGGAATTACCTCATTTGTGCGCTTGCGCATGTCTCAAGCACTCTATAGCAATGGTTGCGCGAATCAGCTCAGCCGCGCGCTTTCGCGAGCCGCGAATCAGAAACGCTGATCCGCGACGAGTAGAGCGGGAATTAGCTCATTTGTGCGCTTTTGCGATCCGCGGACCGAGAGCGCTCGACGCGAGTCGTAAGCGGGCGCGGGGGGCCCCCACCTCGGTTATCAGCACCTCAGGTAGTGGTACTGCAGTATGAGAGGGCACCTTCTCAGTAAACGTCATGGATACACGGTGAAAACATCCGTAGACGTCTATGTGCGCCGGCCCGACAGGTTGTGTCAAATCGGAGTTTGTGAAAAATTTTTTAAAGTATTGCGATCGCATGAGCGACACTCGTTTCGAGCGTATAATTCTCTACTATAGTTAGTGGCAGCTCGGCTATAAGGGACTTGGTAAAAATGTCGAATTTCGCGAAGATGTTCCCGAATCCGGCGAGTGGGCGAACGATCCGAGACCCAAGCTGCTCATCATCGACGATCTTATGCGTGAATCCTTGTCCTCTGGTGGCGCGATTGTCAATCTCTTTACAAAAGGCAGCCACCACAATAATCTTAGTGTCATATTTATCACGCAGAATATCTTTCATCAGGGAAAAGGCCAGCGAGATATATCGTTGAACGCGCAGTAAATCGTGTTATTTAGAAACTTGCGCGATCGCAGCCAAATTCAGCATCTTTCGCGACAAATATGTCCGGAAGATCCACGATTTTTGCTGGAAGCTTACTGGGACGCCACCTCTCGACCGTTTGGCTATCTCTTACTGGATCTCAAGCAAGACACGTCCGATAATTGTCGCTTTCGTACGTGTATTTTCCCCGACGTCGAGTATAAGTACGTATACGTGGGTCGAAAGAAGATAAAAGGCCGCGACTCTGAGAATCATGTTCCAGTTGTGTCACTGTAATGGCTCCGAAAACTTGTCGAGATCCGTTTGAACAGAAGTACGCTGCAATTCTGCAGGCCTTGTATCATCTAGATAAACAACAACGAAACGCCTTGTTACGCAAAGCAGACCCGAAATTAATTCGTCATATTTGCGAATGTGCTTTGAACGTCTTACATGGTAACGTACCACTCACCAAAACACACAAGAGTAAATTACGCAAACACGCCTGTGTTCTACGAAAATTGGCTAATACTGATGAAAGTTTACACAGGAAGAAAAAATTAATTGTGCAGCGTGGCGGTTTCCTGCCTGCCCTACTGGCTCCTCTCATTGGAACCATATTGGCATCTCTCGTGACAAAGTAGCAACAGCAGCAGCAGCAGCAGCAATGGATCACGCCAAAAAAATGATTCTCATACCTCAAGAGAGTTTGGACCGCATTCGTCTCTCACTCCCGAATGGAGGTCTAAAGTCTGTGCAGATCCCAGGTACGATAGCTAGCAGACTGGATGCCGAAATGAACGATATATTGAACTCAGCAGTCTGCAAAGACGATAGGGAGAAGTGGTCAAAGTATAAGCAGGTTTAAGAACGCTATCTTCACTTTCGAGGTGCTGAGGAGGATTCGTCGAAAAGAAAATTCTCAGAAGACGACGAAGGCAATATGACTCTTCAGAGTACGGTCAACGACGGCTATGTCGACGAGCAGCGTCAACGAAAGGAGGATGAGACAATAACTGACGAGTATATCGTCGAAAGCATTCCACAAAAATATCGTGCTAATGCTGCACGACTTATGCTGCACTTGCGCAGATCCACTAATATAGTGTGGGACCGTAACGGAAGCGTAATCATAGATGTCGTCCCTGTTGAGGGGGTAAGCATTATCGACCTGATGAATGATGCTATGAGAGCTAGAAAAATACCTCTGCCCAGAGGTCATCGTCAGTTTGCGACGGCGCTCCGACAAGCGCTCATACCTCAAAAATACATTGGTAATAAACGCGTTTTAGACCATATTAGAGGCTCGACGTCATCGTCCAACATTTCATCACCCGAAATTGTGACATAGCGCCCAAGTCAAGCAACTTCGCCAGCATCCTCTTCTTCTTCTCACGCGCAACTGACAGCTGACAATGTCAGAGAGCGAGTTGTAGTGCGAAGGCGAAAGAAATTTACACCGTCACCACGAATTGTTCAATCATGGCATCGGATGAGTGGCAAGTACAAAAAAGCGAAGAAAAAAAACGAGACTATCGTAGAGGAGGGGGAAGAAAATAGTGCTCTAGACTCTTTGATTGATTTGCTGCCGTTCGAGATGCATGTTGCCGGCTATAAATTTTATGGACCGGGTACCAAACTGGCAGAACGACTCGAACGTAGTGAGGTGGGGGTCAATCCTCTGGATGATGCCTGTCGGGAGCACGATCTAGCGTACAGTGACAAGAAAAAGAATATTCGTCGAAAGGCTGATCGTATACTGGCCGAGCGTGCTTTTTCACGTATGCTTGCTCAAGAGACACCACCCGACGAGCGAACTTTTGAAATGATGACCGCTTGTTGTATGGTCAGTAAAATAATTTTTGAAAAATTCTTTTCTCGAATCAAGAAAGCAATAAAACCATGTGATAGGACGCAAAAGAAGAAGAATAAATCTCTAAAAGATAAACAAAAAATAAGTAGGATGTTTGAACAGCTTTATTATGACCTCCCACAACTTACTGCTTACGCCGGTGCAGATAAGATTTTACACGCTACACGCAATAAATGTCATTGAGAAAATGTGATCGATTGGCTCGAAGGCCAAGATGCTTACAACATACACAAGCAGGTGAGACATCGATTTCCTCGAAGATGCTATAACGTACGCAATTTTGACGATGTGTGGGAAGTCAACTTGATGGACATGAGATCGATAAGCTCTTACAACGATGGCTACAACTATCTTCTCACTGTCATCGATGTTCTCAGCAAGTATGTATGGATCGAGCCTATTGTGACCAAGAGTGCAAAAAGTGTTGCTGACAGTTTTCGAAGAATTTTAGCCAGGAGTAATAAGAGGAAACCGCTAGGAATTCAATCGGACAAAGGAAATGAGTTTGTTAGATCAGCGATGCACGAATTGTTGAAAAAAAATGGAAATAAATTTTAGGGTTGTACGGAGTCCCGTTACGAAGTCAGCTATTGTAGAGAGGTTCATAAGAACTATAAAAGAACGAATGTGGCGTTATTTTACGCACAAAAATACACGAAGATACATTGACGTTTTACCCCAACTTTCGCAAGCCTACAATCACACCAGGCATTCCGCCACTAAGATGACTCCCGCATCTGTGACTCTATACAATGCTGCAGAAGCACGACAAAATTTAAATTGACGCTACGGCAGCATCAAACCGAGACAGGCTAAATACAGTGTGGGCGACTTGGTGCTTGTCAGTCGAGCGAGGAACGTTTTCGCGAAAGGCTACGAGGGCGGTTGGACGTTGGAACTGTTCAAAATTGCAAGAATTTCATTAACACGCCAACCTCCAGTTAACATTTTGAAAGATTTGGCAACGAGGATATTGACGGTTTTTTCTACGAGGAGGAGCTCTCGCGAGTTAAAAAAGGTTTGAGCAAAGCAGCGTTTGAAATTGAAAAAATTTTAAAAACTAGAGGTAAGGTCAGGCAAAGGAGTATTTTGTTCATCGGAAAGGATACCCCGACAAATTTAATTCTTGGGTCAGGGTTAGCGCTTTTAAAAATTAAAAGAAAAATGAGAGATCAATTTTATATCGTATTGCCTAGCAATAACAGCATGGATTATTTTGCTGAAAACACAACAACCCACTTTGTCACGCAGTTACCACAGCAATTACAGCTACATAGTGCGCGGGCAGTTGACCTTACAGACATTCAAGTTCCTCTTACGTTTCAGCATATACCACCAACACTGACCGACAGAATGGTGTTTCTCGAGTGTACACCTCAGCATCAAACAATCACCAATAAGACGCGTGCGGAAGAGTCTAGAGCTTCAGCATCGTTTATAAGACCTGGTATTTATCAAGATGTCAAAACTCTCATAGACGAAATTAATAGTCTGGACAGTGTAAAAAATCATTTGAAGTTTGAGGTCGAACGTGGAGGCTACGTTAGAGTTTGCCGAATTTCTACAGAGTCTGGTTGTAGCCAGCTGGACCATAATTTATAACTGTCGAAGAGATTAAAGAAAATTCTTGGGTTCGAAATTATAAACTCTCGTGTAATCGTCGTTCATAAACCGATAATTAGCGATCGGCCAGCCAATCTCTCCGGTGGTCTACCTACAATGCTGATGCTCTATAGTGACATCTTGGAGCCGTATATAACTGGAGACGTTCAATCGCGTCTATTGAGAGCTGTTTCTCTCAACTTTTATAATTACACATATGGTGGGGTAATGATTAAACATTTCTCACCTTCTATGTACCTTTGCTATTCAATACATTTCGTATAATAGAAATAGATATAAGAGATCAACTTGGTGAACCAATACCATTCGATTACGGTACATTGACGGCTACACTACACTTTAAACGTATAGAGTAAAGATGACTCGCTACGAGGAATACTTTGACATGCAGGTAGGCAGTGGCGGGGTAATAAGTCGGGATGGTGGGGGTATTGGCCGTATCTATGCTGGCTCGCCCTACCAGAAAGGCCATGGTGGCATTGGCTCTTTTCTCGCTGGAATATTCCGTAGGGTTCTTCCACTCCTCAGCCGTGGAGTTAAGGCTGTTGGTAAAGAGGCTTTACGTACAGGCATGAATGTTAAGACCGACGTTTCTAAGCATAACACACCGCTTAGAGAATCATTGCGCAACCGCGTGAGAGAGTCTGGCGAGAGTCTCAAGAGAAAGGCCGAAGAAAAGCTGGATAAATTAATGGAGGGGTCCGGTTATAAAGTGCCCCGCCATATCGAGCCGCCGCAGTTGCTTCAGAGCTTGAGCACCGCAAACACCCACTCAAGCGGGAGGGAAAAAAGGAAACAGAATAAACAGCGTGTCAAGAGGAATAATAAGACGTCAAAGGGACGCGTGATAAAAGAGAAAAGGAAGAAGAAGAGGAAGAGCAGTAACCGATCTACAAGAGACATTTTGGTTAATAAGAATGGCTTTCCTACACACCCAATCGTGCGAATGTTTAAAATCTGAATTACTCCGGCTACTCAGTCAACGATTGAGGATTCGCATTGGGTGCAGTATAAGCCTATATCATCATTAACCGATGACTCGCCAATAGAATTTGTAATACCGGGGAATGACGAGGAGTACATTGATCTTGCTCATACCATGCTCAGTTTACGCGTATCTCTCACATGTACGACTATTGAAGATGTTTTACCCGAGGGTTCCGAGGCTTTAATGAATCGCGCTGCACCTGTCCACAATTTCATACAGTTTTTCTCTGATGGATCCTGCGGGGTTCATGGGCATTCATATCGAGGAGGCCAATCTTTTAGTTAGACGTGTGAAAATAAGCCCCGGCGTGCTGCTTGCTCACAGTAAGGCACTTTCAAAAACAACTGCTAAATATCCGCTTACACGAGTAGAAGTCAAGGCTCTAACAATGCACAGTGGCATCACGGTGAAACTTTGAATAATGTGATATTGGGACAGTTACCCAAACGCATCTTCGTCGGTTTTGTTGAAAATAAAACTTACAATGGTGAACGAATTCTTAATCCATTTAATTTTCAACATTTTAATATTAATTTTTTGTGCTTATATATCGACGGCGTGCAAGTACCCTCGAGAGCATTAAAACCTGATTTCAAGAAGAATAAGCTATACATCGATGCATATCATACGCTATTTTCTTGCACCGGTGTTCATTTTCTCAACGAGGGAAATGAGATTAGTCGTGAAGCATACCCTAACGGCTACTGCCTTTTTGCATTTGATTTGATGCCCGATTTATCGGCTAATGAATGTACTCATTGGAATCTAATGAAGCACGGCAGTGTTAGGTTAGAAGTGAGATTCGGTGATCCGCTGACTAGTACAGTAAATTGTATCGTGTATGCTGAATATGACAATATGTTGGAAATAGATTCTTCGCGCCAAGCTATCGTGGACTTTAACGGTTGAAAAGACGACTCCAGATGTCGCTGTCATGATACAACACACTGCTTTAACTCTTGTCTACGTCAGTTTGCCTCGAGCGCTTGGACGGCAAGGATGGATCTCGTAGTAGATATACAATTCGTCAAAGACCATAAAAACATCTATTCGCCTAAAGAAATAGCTATCGTGGATTTAAAAGGCGAATTCAGTGCTCACTGGATTGTCGCGCCAGCAAATCCAATCACCCGCCTAAGTCAAGAAATTCGGAAGCAGAATGAGTGGCTGACACAGCATCATCATGGTCTCGACTACTTTGAGGGGGAGATAACGTTAAAAGCTTTGTATAGAACTCTGAAAGACGTTACGAGAAAAGTGAGGAAAATATATGTTCGAGGTTAGGAAAAGTGGCTGACCTTGCATAAAATAACATCACGGGAGATTAGTAATTTGGAGTACGATAATGATTGCCCATCATTTACCAAGTTGCCGTTGACCGATAACTACTGTCTTCACCACGCCTTAAAAAACCAATATCTTCAATACACTTGTGCTTTAAATAATGCTTATAGATTGAAAGGGTGGCTAAACACGCGTGAGCCACAATCTTGCGCCGAATTTACTTATACAATACCGCCGCAGGTTTGCGATGAACAGCCTGGAAATCCTGAAGCATTTATCGATGATTCCGTCGCATACTGCGGGTGTCTTCCAGGCCGATCAGATCCCGCGGGTGTGGACGAAACCGACCGCATTGTTTTTAACACCGATAGTCATACGAAACCCGGTATGCATTGGGTCAGCATTTACGTCGACATGTCTGGACATGCTTTGTATTTTGATAGCTACGGTATACCGCCATTTATATCGGATCATATAAATCGCT
>UELU01105051.1:3682-13897 GCA_900490025.1 Megastigmus dorsalis
ATCACGAACTCTTTCAATTTGACAAAGACATTACAAATGCAGTCTGGCATTGTAACCGCATATTCACGACATTCTTATGATATATTGCGGATTATAAAAGTACAACATAAAAAAGATAATACCCACCTGAGTTACTATCTTTCTTGCAGTTTATGAAAATAACCCATATTTACACGCAGCACATTTTCACCACTTGCAGATGAGTATGGCGAACATTCTACTCGTCATTTTATCGCTATAGTAACAGCTAACTAAGTACTATGATTACATAAGTCTACTACAATTTTACATTTTAGTGAATTGTCAATATTACCAACACAGTAACAACATTATCACGAACTCTTTCAATTTGACAAGGACAATACAAATGCAGTCTGGCATTGTAACCGCATATTCACGACATTCTTATGATATATTGCGGATTATACAAGTACAACATAAAAAAGATAACACCCAGCTGAGTAGCTATGTTTCTTGCAGTTTATGAAAATATACCATATTTACACTCAGCACCTTCTCACGACTTACATATGAGTATGATAATCATTTTTCTCGTTATTTTAGTGTATAGTAACAACAAACTGAGTATTATGATTATATGAGTTAACTGTAATTTTACATTTTACTGAATTGTCAATAATAGCAACCCGCTGATCTCATTTTCACGACCATATTCAAATTGAAAAAGACAATACAAATACAGTCTGGCATTGTAACGGCATATTCACGACATTCTTATGATATACCGCGGATTATAAAAGTACAACATAAAAAAAACATAATATCCAGCTGAGTAACTATGTTTCTTGCAGGTTATGAAAATATCCCATATTTACACTCAGCACCTTTCCACGACTTACATATGAGTATGATGATCATTTTTCTCGTTATGTTAGTGTATAGTAACAGTAAACTGGGAGTTATGATTATATGAGTCTACTGTAATTTTACATTTTACTGAATTGTTAATAATAGCAACCCGCTGACCGCATTTTGACGACCTTATTCAAATTGAGGAAGACAATACAAATACAGTCTGGCATTGTACCGGCATTTTCACGACATTCTTATGATATGCTGCGGATTAGAAAAGTACAACATAAAAAAAGATAACACCCAGCTGACTAACTATGTTTGTTGCAGTTTATGAAAATATACCATATTTACACTTAGCACCTTTTCACAACTTACATATGAGTATGATGAACATTTTTCTCGTTATGTTAGTGTATAGTAACAGCAAACTGAGTAATATGATTATATGAGTCTACTGTAATTTTACATTTTACTGAATTGTCAATATTATCAACACAGTAACAACATTAACACGACCGCTTTCAATTTGGCGAGGACAATAGAAATGCAGTCTGGCATTGTAACCGTATTTTCACGACATTCTTATGATATACCGCGGATTATAAAACTACAACATATAAAAAGATAATACCCAGCTAAGTTACTATCTTTCTTGCAGTTTATGAAAATATCCCATATTTACACCCAGCACCTTTGCACCACATGCAGATGAGTATGGTCAACATTCTACTCGTCATGTGATCGCTATAGTAACATCTAACTAAATACTATGATTACGTGAGTCTACTGTAATTTTACATTTTACTAAATTATCAATATTATCAACACAGTAACAACATTATCACGACCGCTTTTAATTTGGGGACGAAAATACAAATGCAGTCTGGCATTGTAACCGTATTTTCACGACATTCTTATGATATACCGCGGATTATAAAAGTACATAATAAAAAAGATAATACCCTGTTGAGTTACTATCTTTCTTGCAGTTTATGAAAATATCCCATATTTACACCCAGCACCTTTTCACTACTTGCAGATGAGTATGATTAACATTCTACTCGTCATGTGAGCATTATAGTAATAGCAAACTGAGTATTATGATTATATGAGTCTACTGTAATTTTATATTTTAATGAATTGTCAATATTAGCAACCCAGTAATTGCATTTTCTTTATCTCTTTCAAATTGATAAATACAATACAAATGCAGTCTGCCATCGTAACCGTATTTTCACGTCATTCGTATGCATACCGCTTATTATAAAAGTACATAATACAAAAGATAATACCCAGCTGAGTTAATATTTAACAAAATTTGATTAAAGTGGACCCAGAAGTTTTTTTTAGCGGTCACTAATTAGAAATCTGAGATCACAACTTTATAATTCAAAATGGAGGATCAAACATTTTAAATTTATAAAAATTGTATGATTTCTGCCAAGTCTTTAGATATCATTGGTAATGAATATCCAAACCTGAAGTTAGATATTTAAAATTCAATATAATGCTAAAATTCGATCCTTAAAAATGTATAGATGTTACTAAAGTATTCAAAATTTAGTTTCGTGTCTCATATAGAAAATACTATCATAAAAAAAATTATAAATAATTTCACAAATAATAACGTAACTTTTAAAACTTACATTTTTACACACACATAGATGCACGCACGCACGCACGCACGCACACACACACACGTACACACACACAGACACAGACACACACACACACACCCCACGAAGAAACAAAAGTATTTACAACGATTTTTCAGTACAAAAAGAATACAAAAATGATTGCACAATTTCTTAGTATAATATTGGTCAATTAACCTCACGAAGTACATATTGAAAGACGTGGAATCTATACTAACCACATTTTCACGCTAATCGATGATAATAGATATTTTTTCAACTGAGTATGCAAAACTTGACTTTTCATGTTGCTTTTCTTCGCACAAAGCATGGCTTTTGAATACTCACAGCAGGAGTGTGCAAAGCAAATTGCTTTCTGGGCTCATGAGAACCATAAGCAATCATGGATAATCAGTTACAAGCATATCAAACTCAAAATTTCACAAAATTTCAATAATTTTCATCGGGGTGCCTATTCTCTGTAAGTTTGGTGCATAGTCTTTTACTAATACAATATTATAATACAGCAAATAATTGCAGTAATTTCTAAAAAAGTCGGCATCTTGTAACGAGTCAATTTGTTAATAAGATGAATGTATGTTAACAGTATTGATTCCCCGGATGAAAATGGCACATACGGACGATTGATTAACCACTCTAATTCGCCAAATGTGGTACCAAAAATAATCGAGCACAAAAGTATTCCCTGTATAGTATTTTTTGCAAAAAGAAACATTAATGCAGGGGAAGAAATACTGTACGACTCTAATGATCAACGACGATCTGTCAGAAAAAACCACCCGTGGATATCTCCAAACTGTAAAGGTATATACCTTCCTATTATTTACTAGCAACAGAACTGATTTTACTAAAGCTTTAGAGAATACTTTGTGATATATAAAAATTAAAAAAAATTTCCGAACTGAAAATATCCAGTTTTTAAAAAGAAGTATTAAAATACTATGCACTTTATTCGAAAAATAAACTATAAATTTTTCACATCGACTTCTAGACTAATTCTTTTGACAGCGTTTGAAAGATGACTTTAGACTGTCGACGGCACTGCGTTCGTTGCAGTTGCAGCATCAAAAGTTGAGTAGAAAAAATGGACTTCCCGGCGGAATCAGGTCTGTTGTAGTGTAATATAACTTACATTATGATTTATTCACTTTTATACAATACTCAAACGCAGGAATTCACCGACTAACATTGATATTTTTTAATACTGTTGTTTACCATGTTCTTCTTATTTGTAATAATAAGAATTGAATAATTCTGTATTGTTAAAAGTATATTTTGATAGAGAAGAAGGCAAATAATGACTTGATCCTTGTCTTAATAATTATTCTTGATTACGAGGTAATTAAGACTGAAACTCCTTTACATAAGTTGAAAAAGACGTAAGAAAATGCATTTTTATAAAAAATTACTTTTTATTATTATAGATATTTGACCAATTTATCTTTAATAATAAAAAGTAACTAAAACAGGATAAAAGAATAACATTAAAAAATTTAATCATTGCAGTACATCTCAACATCTATTTTTGTTAATTTTTATTTTTATGAAAAATATTTCCAGGTTTCACTGTTAAATTGCATTTCGATGAAGAAAGCTTTTATAACAATTCACCGCTACACCATCTCGCACATAGTACACCAAGTATATAAAATATTTATTTGTTAATTTATTTATTAATTTCCAATAACACATTTACATTTATCATGTAAAAGATTATGTAGGCAGTCTTGTTATGCATGCATAGTTCTAAAAAATTTTATCATTGTTATACATGTCAATATCTATTTTTGTTAATTTTTATCCTTAGAAAAAGAGTTTCGAGATTTCACTGCGGAAGATCAGCATAATAAAGATTGCGGTGACGTCAGCTTTCGTCAGCATTCGTTGCCACGCCCTTCTTCGGCATATAGTACACCAGGTTTGTAAAATATCTATTTATTCAATTGTCTGTCCGTCCGTTTGTCTACCAGTTTGTTTCTTTATTTATTTACTTATTATTTATTTCCAGTAATACGTTTTCATTTAGCGTCTAAATAACTATAGAGTTAGTCCTGCTATCTGTGCATAGCTCTAAAAAATTTTATCATTGCTGTATATCTTAATATCTATTTTTGTTAATTTTAAACCTCAGAAAAAGAGTTTAGAGGATTCACTGCTAAAGATCAGCATGCTAAAGATTGCGGTGATATCTTTTATCAGAATTGGCTGCCACGCCCTTCTCCCGCATGTAATATACCAAGTTTGTAAAATATTTATTTATTTATGTACTTAATTATCTGTCCATCCTTCTGCCTGTCAGTTTATTTATTTATTTCCTGTAATACATTTACATTTATCATGTAAATGACTATAGAGGGAAGGTACAAATTCCGATTTCTGCTCATTTAAGCTCTGGCATATGAAATGAAGTAGTTTACAAAAATTGATTTCACTAATACTTTACAAAGCAAATAAACCTATCATTTTAATCATTCATCCAATTCCTTTATGTAAACTGCTAAAAATCAATTTTAACGATTTAATATTAGTATTAGTCACAAAGAAAACTATCCTGAAAATATATTTTAATACGTGTATAATCTCCTTTCTACTATAATTTAATATATAAGCAGAAAATAATTATCAATATAAGTAAATGAAAATTATTTAATCATTGTAGACTACAGACCAGAGATAAAGATCAAAATGATTCTACTTAGCAACGTTCCTGGTGACGAGAATTCGGCTATAGAACCTGAAAAGGAGAGAAATCACAAGGAGCTACTTGCTGAGATAACGAGTGATACTAGCTCTTCTAGTAGTCAACCCATGAAGCTTGATCATACCTCAGCTCATGTGTTGCAGTCTGCCGGTGACTTTTTAATCTTTATTAAATTAAACTCAAATACTACTGTGTACCAATATGACCCGGAATTATCAATTTAAATTTGGCAGAGTTTTCGAAGGGATAAATCTTTTTATTTTTACGTTGCCAGAACTGTCACTGTCATCTGTGTCAAATTTCATGGCAATATCTTCATTAGTTGAATAGTGACGCTCGTTTTCGTAAACAGACAAAAGTGATTTTTTCGATTTTTACCATGTCCAAAAATATTCAACAAAGAAGTTCGATTAAATTTTGAGTTCGAAATGAAATTTCTGCTGCCGAAACACTCAGAATGTTGTAAAAGATCTTCGGTGAACAGGCCATGTCTAAAACACAAGTGTATGAATGGTATAAAATGTTCAAAGAGGGTCGTGAAGGCGTTGAAGACGAACCACATCAAAGACGACCAAGAACATCAACTGATGAACATCACGTCACGCAAATCAAAGAATTGGTGCTGCAAAATAGTCGATTGACTACTAGAGAGCTTGCTGATGCTGTTGGAATTTTAAATGCTTCAGTCAACACCATTTTAAAAGATGTTTTGTGCCTCAGAAAAGTCAAATCGCGGTTGGTGCCAAAAATACTCAGTTTGATGGATAAACAGCTCTCACACTGCGTTCGTTCTTCGTGACCATTTTGCAAAAAATTTCACCCATATCGTTCCACAACCACCGTATTCGCCTGATTTAGCACCGTGTGACTTCTGGCTATTCACTAAGCTCAAGAGACCGCTCCGGTGACACCGTTTTCACACGATAAAAGAGACTGGAGTTGAATCGAAGAAGGTATCGAATGAAGACTTCTCGAAGTGTTTTGATGAATGGAAAAACCGTTGGCATAAGTGCATTGCAGCCGAGGGGGATTATTTTGAAGGGGATGAAATTGATTTTGAAGAATAAATAAAGATTTTAAAAATTAAAACAAAATTCCGGATCATATTTGTACACAGTAGTATGTTTGCTATTATCTCATAGCCATGAGCAGAAGCATTTGCAACGAATTATATTAATTTCAATAGAATACTAACATTGATTTAATTATTAGACCTGAAGATTATCCAGAATGGAGGAGGATATTGCCCGTTCTGTTCCAAAATCATTATACAATTTGCTCGTCATGTTCTGGGACAGTACGAGGAGCAGGATGAGGTCAAGAAAATCATAAATCTGCCTAAAAAATCGAAGGAGCGGCGGCAGGCTGTAATCGCAATCAGGAACAGGGGATTAAAAATTTTCAATGAAGTATATAATACACGGATACCCTTACGTCACCGCAACAAGCAATTAAAACATAAAGAAAAAATTATGTGTGATAAATGCGAGAATTAAGTCTCAAAGAAAACTGCTTGGCGGCACAAAAAAATTGTCGCATTACAGTTTAAAAAAAATATAAAGTATTTTTCTATAAATAGCATACACCTTTAATCCTGCTTACTAATGATTATCCTCGTCCCACTAGTCAGTTTAAAAGTGCGTACAGAAAACAACGGTTGTCAACTAATAACAATCTTTCTATCACAAAATAAAACCTAAGCTGGTTCATTATCCAAAAACTTACACATATCACTACTAGACAGCTAATTATGATTTTAAAAAAGTAAAATGTAGAAAAGTATACTTTTGTATATAGAATCAATAATATATTAAAGAAACAATATAAAGTTTTTTAAATACTTTTAAAAAAATTATTCTAAATTTAATTACAAATTGCTACTCCCTAAAATAATTAATGATTGTGCAGCCACCTCTGTTACTGACACAACAAACATTTCTATCGTATGGATCTTTTATATACATCAACTACCTACTATGATATAAAATGTTATGAAAGATTGAAAAAATCGTTAAAACCTACTTTAATAAAAATAAATAGTGCAGGATCTATTATCAATGGAGCTAAAACATTTTGATGTTTCTTCCTAATATTAATCTATCAATTCCTTTAATAATAAGTAAGAAATCTCGGAACCTGAAAAATTTTTGAGATGCGATACAAAATTAACAGATAAGCGATACATCTTATTGCGAAATCGGGCGAAATAGCAAATGAGATGTATATATACACACGATCGTGCACTCAACCTATGCATGACTTGTCTGTGGCGCGCGGCCGCGAGCCGTGATATTCCGCAATTACTAAAAAAAAATAATAACCCTTATTTAATTATACTAATTTGTTCAATAAAACGAGAGTAGCAGCCAGGTCGATTTTTCTAAAGTTTCAATCACAAAACAAAAATTAGCCTGTACGTTCTCTCAAAACTTGCACACTTCATTGTAAATGTATAATTACAGTAGACTCATATAAACAAAAAATTTTGTTAGATGTTCCTATTATGTTATCGAAACAAAGGTCCTAATCACACTCATCTGTAAGCCGCGAAAATGTGCTGAGCGGAAATATCGAATGTCATTATTCTTTTTACTTTTAACATACAAACATAACTATCGTACGTCTATAATGCTAGGCATCCATAAGAAGGTCGTAAAAATGCAGTTACGATACCTGAATGCATTTATATTACGATGTATCTGAAAATTCGAAAGAAGTCGCGACAATGCGGTTGGAGCGTTCCTAGTACAGACATAATTCATTAGAATGTAAAATTGCGCTAGCCTCATATAAACGTAATAATTTGTTAGATGTTCACACAAGGAGACAAATGTCATAATCAGGCTCATCAGTAAGCCGCGAAAATGTGCTGAGTGGAAATATTGGATATTCTCATGAACTGCAACAAATGGTAACTCAGCAGAAGATAATTTTTTTATTTTTAACATACAAACAGAGATACTGTACTTTTATAATGCTATGCATCCATAAGAAAGTCGTGAAAATGCGGTTACGACATCCGAATGCATTTATATTATATACTTGCCAATTTAAGAGATGTCGTGAAAAAGCGGTTAGAGGATTGCTTGCACTAACATAATTCAGAAATTGTAAAATTGCGCTAGCCTCATATAAGCATAATAATTTGTCAGATGTTCCCATAATGCTCACACAAGGAGACAAAGTAAGTCGTAAAAATTCGGTTGCGTTACCTGAATACATTTGTGTTATATTCGTATATTTGATAAAGATCGGGAAAATGCGGTTAGGGGGTTGCTAGTACGGATATAAAACAGTAAAATGTAAAATTAAAGTAGACTCATATAATCATAATATTTTGTTAGATGTGCCTATAATGCTCACACAATGAGAAAATATCTCATAATCATACTCATCCGTGAGTCGTGAAAATGTTCTGAGTGTAAATACCTGATATTTTCATGAACTGTAAGAATCATAGTAATTCTGCAGGTCATTATTTTTTTTTACATGCAAACAGAAGTATTATTCATTTATATCTGTAGGCATTCATAAGAAAGTCGTGAAAATGCTGTTAGAATATCTGAACGCATTTGTATTATATTTGTCAATTTAACTCAGGTCATATAAAAATGCGTTTGCTAGTTCTGACAAAATTCAGTGAAATGCAAAATTGCAAGTAGACTCTTATAACCATAATACTTTGTTAGATAATCCTCTAATTTTCAAATAATGATAAAATATGTTATCATACGCATATGTCAGTCGTGAAAATGTTCTGAGTGTAAATACCTAATATTTTCATGATCTGCAAGAATCATAATAATTCTGCAAGCCATTATTTTTTATTAACATACAAACAGGACTATTGTTGATTTATAACTCTTGGAATTCATACCCTGTTGAAAAAATCCAGCTGGATTTCCTGCTGGAATTCCAGGTGGATTTAACTGGAATCCAGGTGGATTTGACTGGAAATCCAGGCTGGAATTCCAGGCGAATCCAGGTGGATATCCAGGTCCTGGATTTTTGCAACTAATTACTAAACATTGAATTTCACGTAGATTCGGTGACTTTATTAGGTGTTACCATGCCGATGATAACACCCAAAGTGGGTAACTAAGCTTCAATATTCGAATTTTTTTGACTTTTTCAAATTTAGTAAAAATACGAAAAATTCGAATATTGAAGCTTTATTACCCAGTTTGAGGGTTATAACCATAATACTTAGTTACATGTTCCTATAACGTTTTCATAATCAGAAAAATGTCAATTATACTCATCTGTAAGTCGCGAAAATGGGCTGAGAGTAAATATCAGATATTTTTATGAACTGCAAGAATCATAATAATTCTGCAGGCCATTATTTTTTTTTACATGCAAACAGGATTACTGTTCATTTATGATTCTAGGCATTAATAAGAAAATCATGCAAATGTTGTTAGGATAACTGAACGCATTTGTATTATATGTGTCAATTTGACAGAGGTAGTGAAAATGCGGTTAGTGGCCTGCTAGTACGGACATAAATCAGTAAAATGTAAAATTACAGTAGACTCATAATCTTTGTTAGATGTTCCACTAATGCTCACATAAGGAGAAATATGTCATAATCATATTTATTTGTAAGTCGTGATAATGTGATGAATGCAAATATCGGATAGTTTTATAAACGGTAATTAACATTTAATAATGAAACTATTTTTTATTTTATTTTTCATTAAGAGGATTACTGCTCGTCGAAAATGCTAAGGAAAATCCTGAAAATATTTTTACCATCTCTGAATGCATTGGTATTATACTTTTTTATTATACGGAAGTCAAGAAAATGGATTACAAAATAGAATATATGTCTTGTCGCCGTAAGCGATAGTACATATATTTGTGATGCCTTAAGAGGGTGCACATAATTTATTTTTTATTTTTACTGTATCTTCTTTATTTTTGAATATATATAAAAAATAATGGTAAACTATTGATCACGATGGTCTTTTACACTAATATATGGTATCAAAATTAAATATATGTGCTGTCGCCATAAGAGGGGTAGGGAAACCTATATAT
>UELU01105056.1:0-13003 GCA_900490025.1 Megastigmus dorsalis
TTATTTTAAACACATTACAATTGTATATGCAGTATTATTTTTTTGAGAAAAAAGAAAGCATTCTTTTTGAATACTTCTTTTAACCCTTTTCCAGGCCTAAGGAATTGGGCGCGGTACAGATATACCGTATATAATTTAAGCGGTTCGAGGTATCACTGAATTCAAATTTGGAATTAGTATCGCAAAATTAATTTATTTAAACAATTTGCTTAAACAAATTATTGCAAACTCAAGTTTTTTTACCAAATTAATAACAAAATCGGATTCTACGGAAAAAAATACCTCCCATATAGTAGTTTCACTTGTTAAACCAAATATTGTTATTAACAAATTATTAAATAATTAGTTTGGCGATATAAATAAGTTCTTTAACGACCATACGAAGATGATAAAAATACGGGTATAGCTTATATTGACTAAGGCATTTTTTGATGCGCAGAATTCAAATTTGCCATTAGTTTTGCAAAATTGCAAAATTAAGCTTTTTTGTAAAGTAAATACCAGAATCGGATTCTACGAAAAAAAATACGTCTGGAATAGTAGTTTTAGTTGTTCGAATATATTTTTTTATACTATAAAGGATTGCTTGTTACAATTTTTAAAAGATAGTCTCCAAAAATAATAATAAAATATATGTGAAATATAGTTACATTATGATATAAATAAGTACAACATTTTTACTAATAAAATGTAGTTGGAATTCAGTCACCTGAGATATTTACATATCAAAAATTTTATCAAAAGCAGATTTTATCATCTTGCACTTCAAATATTATAGAACTATATAGAACTGATCTCTTTATTTTAAAAATCATTCATGAAATATTTCAGTATAATATTTTTGAGAGGTAAATAATATTTAGGAAATATTGTTAAAATATTACAGAAATATTCCTTTAAATGTTCAAAAAGGTTTTTAAAAAGTTTTTAAAACAGTTACTATGCAAAATTTTCTGAAAAATTGCAAAAACCTTTTGTGAAATATTTCATGAAAGGTTTAGATTGTCTTTACAAACGTCTCTGAAATCTTTCAAATAACATTATCCGAAATGATTTCGCAAGCTTTCCAGAAATAATTCTCGAATGGTTTCTGCTAACTTTCAGGGTTATTGCATTGAAATATTTAATCGACAAATTTAAACTTTCTGTGAAATAATTCTGAAAGTTTTTAAAAAGTTTCTATGCAATATTTTCTGAAACATTGCAAAAATCTTTCGTGAAATATTTCATAAAAGGTTGCTCAAATGTTTACAAAATCTTTCAAAGAATCCTTTCTCTGATTGTCTTTACAAAAGTCTCTGAAATCTTTCAAGTAATATTTTCCGAAATGTTTTCGCAAGCTTTCCAGAAATGATTCTCGAAAGGTTTCTGCTAGCTTTCAGGGATGTTGCATTGAAATATTTAATCGACCAATTTAACCTTTCTGTGAAATATTTCTGATAGTTTTTAAAAAGTTTCTATGCAATATTTTCTGAAACATTCCAAAAATCTTTCGTGAAATATTTCATGAAAGGTTTCTCAAATGTTTACAAAATGTTTCGAAGAATCCTTTCTCTGATTGTCTTTACAAACGTCTCTGAAATCTTTCAAGTAACATTTTCCGAAATGTTTTCGCAAACTTTCCAGAAATAATTCTCGAAAGGTTTCTGCTAACTTTCGGGGATGTTTCATTGAAATATTTTCTGTATTCAAAAATAATATTTCAGTGAAATGTTATGAAAATATTTCTGAAAGATTTCAATAAACATTTCTGTGAAATGTTATTGTAAGGTTTCAGTAACCTGCCAGCAAGGTTTCTGCAAGGTTTCGCTGAATCCTTTCATTGAATCTTTCACAGAAATATTTCATGCTATGTAAGATATGATATTAATTGCGTTACATCCCAATTCCACTCATTTGCTACAGTCAATGGATGTACCAATGCTTCGACCTATTGGGTTAAAGTGGAAATTAAAAAAGTTGTCGAGAAATACCGTATTAAACAGGATCAGCTCAATGTGCAGAAAGAAGATTTGCAATTTTATTAAAAAAAAAACATTAGAAAATATGAACCTGAAACAAATATTAGAAAATTGATTTAGAAAGTGTGAATTGCATTCATTTGATAAAAGTGCAATAGATTATGATAAACTGTTATTAACTAAACTCAACAATGTACAAGAAAATTCACAAGAAAATGTTTCATGTAATGAGAATCATCAAGAAATTTTATATTCCATATAAAAAAAGAAAATTGATGCAGATACTTTAAATTTATTCAAAAAACATAATTCCAAAGCATGGACTGATGAACCTAAAAATCAAGCTTTATTTAAATTATGGTGTAGCTGTTTAGACTTAAGCATCTGTATGCGAAGCTCAGAAATTTTATTATCTTCGGCAAAGCGCTTTTCACACGTATACGTATAGTTTTTTCATGTCCCTTTTTGAACGCGTCATACATCTAAGATTTAAATTTACGATGAACCGATGCATCAAGAGCCCACGCGGCAACGGGCTGTTCTTCATTGTTATAGTCCTTAGCAGACTTCTACCATGTGTTAGTAATTAACAAAATCCGAGGAGCGCATTTTAGTTAGAAAAAAAAGGCATAAGCCTCGCACCCAGGTCATGGCATAAAAGATCTTTTTGTCGTTCGGCGGCGACGCCGCTATGCACTTCCGTGGCCGTGCATCCTCACCCGGACGCACGGACAAAACATTCTCCGACGCTACTCCGCAGCGTTCGGACCGACTTGTCATGTAGTCATTTTTATATTCACTAACCTCTATTTTTACTTATTGTTACTTATTATACTTTAAAATAAATAGTATTTGAAATGTACACAACACGGTGTTGAAATTATTTACCTCAACACAAAACAGTAGCTTTTCTCACCCTGATGCTGATATAAGTGCTAGTAACGTAATCCATGCAAGTAACGCTGAGATAATTACTGATGAACGATGCATATTACCGAAACAAAATGTATATAATAGTGTACAGATATGTAAAAATTAAAATGTATGTTTAAATACTTCCATTTGAACTTATATACATATGTATAAATATATAATACAAACATTTTTGATGAGATTATAGACTGTCAATCATTAAGTTTAGATGAGTATCCTACAGAAGTTCTTTCACTTATAACTAATCCTCATGATGAAGCACTCTCAGTTAACAGTATTATAATAAATGAAAGCATTGCAGATGCTTTAAAAAAAGTAGGTAACATTCTAAGCAAGTCCAATTCCAGTACGCAAAACATTATAAGCTTACATAATCATGATACCTGCAGGTTCTTCCGCTAAATGATTCAAATTCTGCTAACATTTTAATCCATGCAGAGAATAACATCTCTTCTCCTTTAGAGACTGATCCGCTACAAGATGTTAATAGCAGATGTCTGACTGCTAATGCAGAGAATATTAGTTCTACCATAAAGACATCAGCCAAAGTGGGGATTTAAATCTGACTGTAACATCAGAGATTATCTCAGGAAGCCTCGAAACTTCTGAAAACTCCGTAGCTGATCATAATCCAACGACTGCTACACGCTCTATTGAAAATACTTCAAACTCTGAAAATAATTCTTCACACTCGATATCAAAACCTCTACAAGAAGTTTTAAATATTCTTAAATCAAACAATAATGATGTAAGAATACCTTCTCCATTTAAAGAATATTTGTATTGACCGAAAGAAAAGCTGTCAAAGAAAAAGTTTAAAAGTAACGAAAAATTGCCATCAGTTGTCTCTAGTGAAAAATGGATTCAATATCTAAATAATAAAGATGAAAAAAAAAAGATTGAAGAAGAGAAAGAAATGAGAAATAATATTAGCTAAAGCTGCAATAAAAAAAGAACAATGTGAAAATGAAAAGGAAAAAAAAGTAGAGAAAATTTATTGAAGATACAATATTAAAGAAATTTGCGGTATCAGAAAATAGCACAAGAGCTTATGTACGAATGGTGAGAAATGGTTGCTTATACAGGCCTTATATGCATGTGAGCGATCTGATGATTCATTAGCTCGATTATTTGATGGATTATTTGTAAGACTTTATGCTTTTTTAATAAATGATAATACCCAAAAACAATTAAGGTTATGTCACATTATAGAAAGTAATGTAAATAAATTTAGTCAAAATATTAGGGAAGTAAGTGGCGTAAGTGAACATCTTACTATAGTCCCTACAGATGATATAGATACAGTGTGTATTTTTATCAAAGCACAAGAAACAAGTTATATTTGTAACTTACCAAATTTATTGTATTATTGAAATAAAAAAATTTATAAAAAAAGAAAAGAATATCCTCTAAGAATGCCTTACTCATGGTGATCGATAAATTCACTTTCATTTTTTAAAAATAAAAAATTGCTTAAACTATTCACTGGTTGACTATATTTTCCCTGGAAATTGATCTTAGACTGCTTACAGGGAGAGTCTATATCCTTTGGGAAGCAGATTTTGCTAAGACTTTCGGAATTATTTTCTTATAACCATAGCCTCTAGAAACTAAAATGCGACTGAAAATATCAGTATTACTCATATAAGTGATGCTAAAAATATTATATGTATATATTATTAGATATTAAAAAATAATTCCTAAAGTTTCAACAAAGTCCGTTTCACAAAGGGTGTATTTTCTCCTGCTTTCTAATCATAAACTTTGATTTAAGAATGTGCAGGTTCAACTAATAACAATAAATCTTAAAAGAAGAAATTATAAAAGTAACGTATGATACAAATAAAATATTTAAATACAATTAATTAGTATCCCTGTTGAAAAGGTCCGATAAAAACTGATAAAAATGTGCGAATTCGGGTGCAAAAACCTCATAGGTTATGAGGTTTCTGCACCCTTTTCATGTGGTTCTATCGGACCATTTCGACAGGGATACCAACTACTATTATTTTTTTCAATGTTATCAAATGATAGTTGCTTGCAAAATCATGCAAGCGTTAGTGAAATAAAAATCATATATCAATTTCTTTTCCGAAACAAAACTTATTTATTGGTTGGTCTGAATGTGAAGTATTAGAAATATATTATTAGTAGAGTACAAATAAATTTTCTCATTTAATTTTTCACAATAAAAACATACTTGAGAAGTCACCCGAGAAATCACCTGAGAAATCATCTGAGAAAACGTTTTATAAAAGCAGGTGATTTGTCAGGTGATTTCTCAGGTGATATTTTTCAGTAGGGAAGAAAAGCTTAGAGGAGAAAATAGTATTAGAAGATAGTGTAAAGCTGAATAAAAACGTACAAGAAAACAAAACTTCAAAAGAATATGCTGCTAGTGCTCAGATGAAATCAAAAAGGGGAAGGAAATCAAAAGTATTAAAGTAAAATGAAGCTTTATTAACTACTTAAATATATAAATTTATTTATTACTAATTACCAAATTTAACTACTAGATTCAAGAGTTTGTTTGAAAAAGTTTCTGTTGATTAGTTGTTTAAAAAACAGTGATTTAGATTCCTTAATATTTATTAAGCTAGAAGTTGGTTTTAAAACAATTGTAAGTCTATTTGTGCATATAAAAATATAAAAGAATGTTAAGCAAATAATGTTAATAAAAAAGAATTTACTGATACAAAGATGTAACATTTTATATTTATATCGTTTGTTGCATTTTATTTTTACTTTACAACACTGTAAATGTATTATTCCACATTAAACACTAAAGTCATTTTAATCCTTTAATTCTCCAATGCTTCCCGAATAGGTACGTAGATATATGCACTCTCAATAATTATCTACAAAAGTAATAAAATTACATAAACACATGTAAAATTTGTAGGTTAAAGGTTATGCTTACATAAAGTACTACTTATCTTATAATTTCCGGTATTACAACGCTTGTGGAAGTTACACACTTACATATTTCTCTTAATTAACGACCGCGACCCCGAAATTTCAACATCTTTTTTCAAGGCCTTTTTTCAACTAAAAAAAAGGTTTGAAAAAATTTGAAAAAGGTCATATCCGACGTATTTTGAGCTGTTCTTTCGAATAGTGATACCGATTTTTTGTTAAAATACTCCTGCAAAAAATTATGACAGGTTTTTCACGAAAAAAAGTTAAAAAATGTGGAAATTTTCAACTTTATGAATTTTCTTCATAAGGAAAATGCAATGACAATAATTCAAATATTACGGGCAAATTTTTTTCATGATTCTAAAATATTTTTAACCTCTTCAAAATGGCCATATTTCGCAAAATCCCAAAAAACTCAAAATTTAATAAGCAATTTTTCAGACAACTTCTTAGAGGGCTCTTTTACAACTAAAAAGAAGGTTTTGAAAAATTTCAGAGAGAGCTTATCCGGCATATTTTGACCTGTTTTTTCGAATGGTCAAACTTATTTTTCGTTAGAACACTCTTGAAAAAAAATATGGCGTGATTTCACGAAAAAAAGTGAAAAAATTTAGAAATTTTCAACTTTTGAATTTTTTTTATAATGTAAACGCAATGGCAATAATTTAAATCACTGCAAAAAAGTGCAATTGATATGCAAACATCACGGAAAAAATTTTAAGGTGACCCATTCAACAGCTAAGTAGAAATTTGTGTTGTCATTTTACTCTTAGCATAACCCAGAGACGAGACGTGGTAAAATTATGTCTCCTTTGGGCTGATTGATTTTAGTGAGTTCCTTTGCCTCTCACTGTACGGGGTGCTTGATTATTGTGACTCCCCTCGCCTTTCACTGTCCGGGGTGCTTGATTGATGTGACTCCCCTCGCCTCTCACTGACACTTTGTAATTCAGTGCTTATTTTTCATACACGATTGACAAGATATGTTACAATACTGACAAAACAAAAACGTTCTTCGTCCACAACCGGAACATTTTTTTTTGTTGATTCAGTTTTATTCTTTCATGTTTTGTTTTTTTCATCTGACCGTTTTGTATGTAAGTTTTAGCTAGTGACACCACAAAATCTTTAGTTCCAATTTTTTTCGTACCATCTCCACATGCATTGAAAATAACTACTGACTTCACGATTGCAGTCTGAATCAATCGAATAAAAACCACCCTTGTCCATTTTTTTAAACGTATGCTCGGCATAACATTATTACAGTGTCCATCATGTAAATCTACTCCACCCATGAAACGATTGTAAAGATGGAATGCTTGCGGGAATTGTATATCTATTTTTGTTTTTGCAGTAGCACAATATCTTTTTGTAGGTAGTGAAGGAGTCACTCCAGCAGTTGTAGATACAACCGATACTAATTTTGAGTCCATAACAGTTACATAGTTTATTCCACTATTAACATCATACTTCACTGCATATGTCCCCCTTTGAGATTTTTTATTGATGATATTCTTTTCTCTAATTCAGTTCTCTCTAATAGTACCAGTATATTTCAATGTCAGTTTATTTAAATGTACAACGAGATCTAAATTAGTAAAAAAATTGTCAAGATAAAGATGGTATAGTAGAATTTTTCCGGCGGCTGTCTTTGCAAACACGACTCAAACAAATTCAGCACTATGCGAGAACCCAATGCGCACTTACCTAATTTATCACCAATTGGTGAATTTCTCCTACAATATAGGAAATTCAGTAAGTATCCATGAGCTGTGCAAAGCCCCCAAAATTTGAGCCTAAAGCGTACTGGTTTACCGCGGATAAACTGCTTTAATGATGTTCTTGCATAAGATTTAGCCATCGTCTCGTCAATTGATAATGCAGTTTGCCAAATGCCAAAAGTTAAAATATTTTTCTGAAATATTTTCATGATTGGACAAACACGCTACGCTTTATCATTCGAATCATTGTCAGTCGCTTTCCCGTATTTCAATTTTTTTTTTATAGTTTCAAAGTTCTTACGGGTCATTACCGAAGAAACTACTGGACATGATAAAAAAACATCTGTTGACCAGTAGTCTCTTTGTGATTTTCAAGTGTTGAAAAAAATGAACATGACAATTCCTATGAAAGTATTCAAATCAGTCATTTCTAGGTGGTAACCATTTTCTCGACAAGCATCAATGATGTACTCTTTTATCTCGGTTGAAAATAAAGTTTCAAATAATTGAATTGGTTCACTTTTGAGAATTTTTCTTTTCACATGATCAGGCAAAAGCATTTCGTTCTCATACTTATCAGAATATATTTTTTTACCATCTACCCAATGGAAAATAGGATTTTTTTTTAACTTAGCTTGGTCTACTCGATAATTTTTTTTATTTTTATTTTATTTATTTATTTAACCAGAGAACAGTACATAAAATTACAAAGTAATAATAGTATAAGTACATTACAAAAGTAACCCAGCAGAGGAATTTCTTCCTGTTCGCCAGTCCGGATTACAAAATTATAACTAAAAAAAAACTAAAAAACTAATAACCAACTTTGGTTTATATTACATTTCAATCCCTCTTGTTTCTAATAGCTAGAGTTATTAGATCAAGCAAGATAGAAATTAATCCCTCATTTGTTCTTCTATCTCCAATATCTTGTAAGCATGGCTCTTGCTGCTGTAAATTGGTGTGTTGTAGCGTTCTTATCTCTTGCAAAAATAATTCTTTCCATTTTGTTAAGCCTTGCTGGACATGTGAGTCCAACTGAACATGTTTCTCTATAGTGTGGAAACATCCTTTCATGTTGTTTACTACTGCCAGAACAACTGCCAGAACTACAGCCGGAACAACTGCCGCGGCAACAGTTTTTTGGCAACTACTGAAAAACTACTGAAAATTATCGGAAATTATTCGATAGCGGTAATACACCGCCAATAGGGTCGAAAATACTTTTTCATTTAACATATTTTTTTTAAACAATTTTTTGGAATTCATTTAATTATAAAATTATTAAAAATAAATGTAACGAAAAGCAATCGCTATCGTTTACAGTCGTTGAGAAACTTTTCTCGCGCCAATCGTTTCGACGAAGGGTCTCTTATAGCCTCGTCATGCTGACACGTCCGTGTGAACACGGAACTCAAAGGTTCGCCACCTATCGGCAATGTGCAAACTGAGCTTCTCCCGCTTAAAAGAAAAATCCATCTTTTTTTTACGCCTTTCTTTTTTTTTTTTTGATGCGCCTTTTTTTCGCAGTTTCCTTTTCAGAAGGAGAAGCTCAGTTTGTACATTGCCGATAGGTGGCAAACCTTTGAATTCCACGTTCACATGGACATTTCAGCATGCTGACGGTATAAGAGACCCTTCGTCGAAGCGATTGGAGCGAGAAAGTTTCTCAACGACTGTAAACGAAAGCGATTGCTTTACGTTGCATCTATTTTGAATAATTTTATAATTAAATTAATTCCAAAAAACTTTAAACTTTAAAAAAATATGTTAAATGAAAAATTATTTTTGACACTATTGGCGATATATCGAAGATATAGAACCCAAGGCCAGCACTATGTTGCCAATATAGCAGCATCAATGCTTTCCGATATAGTTGCAATATATGGGCAAGAGGATCGATTTCTACGCGAGGGTCTTTTAATGAATATTGTGAATGTGTAGTGTTTACGAATGATTTCCGATAATTTTCAGTAGTTTAGCAGTAGTTTTTCAGTAGTTGCCAAAAAACTGTTGCCGCGGCAGTTGTTCCGGCTGTAGTTCTGGCAGTTGTTCTGGCAGTAGTTATGGCAGTAGTTCTCTTCTGTAAGGGAAGACTATTTCATCCAGGACTATTAGGTCTTTGTGTTTTGGTTGTTGATGAAGTGGGTACATGGAGTTTGTATATTGTTGTATCCCTCTTATTCCTCTATCAAAGTACAAACTTGCTTTGTTAGAACCTAAGTAGTTGATGTCTCCATATGTCATTCTAATATTAAGGTGAATGTCCCGATTTCTACTCACGTCCCTATTTCTACTCATTTAATCTTTTTTATGTTATTACAAATATCAAACGTATTTCTAAATTATTCAAATATTTGCAGACATATTTAATCAATTAAAAAGAACCAATTATAAGATTATGAAGTAAATACAACACCTATTACAGAAGCAAGACTATGTGAGTAGAAATTGGGACATTCACCTTACTTGAATTTATGTTTTGAATTCCCGGAGCATTTGATAGTTTTCTGGTTTGTGTTTTCAAATTATTTATTTCAGCCATATTATTTATCTTGTCGATTACCTCTTCTATTGGTCTGAACTGTAAAATATTTCGATTTTGATTTGTAATTATTGTTTCTTTAACGAAATGTGTGTGTTTAATTCCTGCTACTTTCGGATAATTACAGGAGTCACAATTTATTTTGGATTTTGGTTGGGTTGTTTTTGCGTCTTGTTTTTGACTATTCATGATTTTGATGATTTCTTCTGCCGTGTTTATTGTGTGTTTAATGACTTCCCTATTAGTACTTTGTATCTTCTTCCAGATATAATTAGACATTCGGCGATGAGAACCATCGTAGTGTAGTTTGCATTTTCCGTGTGAACAAATGTAAATTCTTATGTCTAGTGTTATTTTTTTATCCATTAGCTCATCCCCATGAACTTCCAATGTGGGATGAGTTAGTTTAATCTTTTGAATATGCTGCTTAAGTGAGTGTTGTACAAGATTTTTTATTTTGTTGCATCCATTTTATCCATTATATGTTTTTTCTAATCCAATTTTTAATTTTTGTTTTTATACTATTTTTGTTTTTTAATGTCTTCAGTTCGCTTGGTAGTTTGTTAAAATTTGTTAATGCTCTGATGTAACTATTTTTTATGCTTATATTTCTAAACATTCTAGGGATTTGTATGCTTTTGTTTCTAGTTATTTTATCTGATCCTATATATATTTCTTGTAGATCTTTGTAGTGATAGACTAGTGATTCTAAAGTAAAAGTTTGTTCTATGTTTAATGGGTTATTATTATATATTATCTGTTATGAAGCTGTTTTTGTTAACTAATTTTAGTAGTCTAATTTGAAGGTTCTGAATATATCTGGTTCTTCCAGCATATGCACCTCCCCAGGCTAAAATCCCATATGATGTTTTCCTGTGAAAAAGTGCATAGTAGAGCATTCTTAAATTTTCTATGGACATGATTCTTTTTAGTTTGTAAAAAATAAATATTAAGTATTTGGAGTTGTTATAGATGTTGCTAGTATGTATATCTCATTTCATATTGCTGTCGAAAATAACCCCTAGATATTTTGTGTTATCAACTCTGTTTATTGTATTTCCGTGAATATTAATATTCAGATTTTTTGGTGTACTGTTGCAATTATTTCCAAATTCCATATAAACTGTTTTATCAGTGTTTAATGACAATTTATTCAATGCCAACCAAGTAGCTACTTTTTGTAAAATTTCGTTCATTTTGGTTTCAATTTCTTTCCAGTTTTTTCCTGTAATTATTACTGCTGTGTCGTCGGCATATGATAAGATTGTGTTTTCCGGTGCAGTCGTTAACATATCATTTATGTAAATAATAAATAATAGTAGTCCAAGAATGGTTCCTTGCGGGACTCCTTTCTGTTTCCTATTGTTTAAATAGCTTTTTATTAAGTTGTCTGTCTTTCCTCTTATTCCATAGTTGTAAAGTTTGTCTAATAGGATTTTGTGATCCACTGTATCAAAAGCTTTGGCGAGATCTAGGAAGGTGATTGCAATTGGGTTAATTGAATCCAGTTGTTTGTATAGTAAATTTGGTTATTTCATTTAGTGCGTCTTTAGTGCCTATGGTTTTCCTAAATCCGAACTGTTTGTTAGAAAATAAGTTACATTTGTTAAAAAAATTTGCTATTCTTTTGTGTAATAGTTTTTCAAATATCTTAGCAATATTGGAGATTAATGGAAATTAACTTTTAATACGTCCGGAAATATTCCCTGTTCAATGCATAAATTAAAAATGTTTGCTAGTGGTTGGCTGATATTTGTTGCTAAAATTTTTAATGTTTAATAATTTATGCCGTCAACTCCTCCATTTTTATTTTTCATTTTGCACAATATTTTCTGTATTTCTTGAGAATTTGTAAGATGTAAAAACATACTCTTTTCATTCATTGGAGGTAGTTTGATGTTCATATTGGGTGGCGTATTTATCTTGTTGCTTAATTCATTACCAACATTAGTAAAGTATTTATTCATATTTTCAGCAATTTCTAATGGATTGTTAATTTTTTTTGTTGTTATATGTAATGTAATCTATGTTATTGTTCTTTTTTGTACTTTTGCCCAATTTGTTGTTTATTAATTTTCATAGATTGAACAAAACTGATCGACGAGGTTGACTCGGACCCCTGGGGAACGGGTTACAAGATTGTAACTCGTAACCTGGGACGGAAGGGGTCACCCGCAATCAGAGACGAGACAACGATGAATAGAATAGTCGATGGACTCTTCCCGTCGCACCCTTAACAGGAGTGGACGGGAGATGAGGTCGACAACGACGAGGTGCCGGAGATCACAGCGGGTGAGCTCAGCCTGGCTGTTGTTCAACTCGTTTATGCAACATGTGCCTGGTGGAGGGTGTTTTCAGAAAAGAGTGGAAGACGGCGCGACTGATCCTCATTGAAAAAAAATGGTGGGGATCCCAACTCGCTGTCATCCTATAGGCCGTTGAGCCTGCTCAATATATTGGGCAAGCTCTTTGAGCTGCTGCTTAGAGCCCGAATTCAGCGGGCTGTACAGAACGCTGGCGGCCTGAATGACAGACAGTACGAATTCA
Source organism: Megastigmus dorsalis (assembly GCA_900490025.1). Lineage (NCBI taxonomy): Eukaryota > Metazoa > Arthropoda > Insecta > Hymenoptera > Megastigmidae > Megastigmus > Megastigmus dorsalis. Next base: position 12,627 of record UELU01105056.1, read on the forward strand.
GGAAAGGACGGTCGACGATATGAGCGATCCGCGAGGTGATCGACTCCTTCGACAGAGCACAGGTTAGACCCCACAAGGACAGGCTAATAATGCTCATGGCAACACTCGACGTACGAAACGCCTTTAACTCGGCGAGGTGGGAGGATATCGTGCGGGCGTTTTCCGTCGCCTTTCCGCTGCATCCCTATCGTCTCCGAGTTATGAAGGACTACCTTCGGGAACGCTATATCACTTACGTAACGGAGACCGGGGTCAAGGACAGGAAAATCACAGCAGGGATGGCGCAGGGCTCGAACATAGGCCCCGACGTATGGAATGTGATATATGATGAAGTGCTGGACCTTCCGATACCTCCGGGGCTCTACCTAGTCATATAC